>JAJOOS010002093.1:0-79436 GCA_029582725.1 Solanum chiquidenum
GAATATAATTGTGAGTTAAAGTAAAGTCTAAACCATTTTCCTCGTGGGATCGACCCCAACCTACAAGTTGGGTTCTGTACGTGATAACGATCGCTTATGCTTCTGTAAGGAGGTGTAATTTGAGCGTATCAGTGTCTAACTGAAACTTCGTGCCAAATTCAAGGGGCCACCGATGGGTTAGGCCTTCAAACAAAATTAAAAAAATGAATATAGTATTAATGATGATAGAAAGTTACTCGGATATTAAGCACTTCTCACATGTTGAACTCAAAGATTGTGAATTTGAGTTGTAAAAGGGGTGGGAGAGCTTCTAGGGCTAAAATAATAATAAAATACTGTGTTAATAAATCATGAATATTATTTTTAATACTTTATGAGCCCAGATTTCATTTTCCTTTGAGTAGTACAATATAATGTTATTTTTGTGTTTTTAAGGAGGAACTTGGGTATTAGGAATAAGCTTAGTTTCCTATGTCTGGATGCGAGGGAATCTACAAGGAAGTTTGGTGGTTCGATGTATACTATATTGTTTTTTTTGTTGTTTTCTACTTTGTTTTAAAACAAAAATGATGTTATTTTTATATAAAGCTGCCAAATATTGTTCTACTCACAAATCATTTGTTTAGGGCAGACAATGAGAAGGAGTAGCTAGAGATGTACCGAGAAGGAGAGAGGAGTCATGAAAACAAAGACAACTTGGTGGGTGTACACGTTTAATGTTGTCCTCGTCCTTGGGAAATGATGCTTCTTTCTTTTCAATTCGGGTTATATTATTTGTCTCAATTTATGTGATACATTTCGTTTTAGAAGAGTTTAACTGTTTAAATTGTCACGATCTGAGCCTACACCCTGGACGTGGCCGGCACTCGAGAACCATTGTTGGTCCCCAAGCGAACCCTCACCCTGACTGACTACAAACAAAATACTAACTCAAGCATACTAAGCATCAAATTGAAAGAAACGTTTAAAAACAATTTACTGAATCTCAAAGCTTTGTTGAATATACTGAGTATGAAACCTAAGTTTTAAATAAAATAACTGAAACTGAAAGACTCTCCAAAACTGTCTATCTATGAAGCCTCTAATGTATACGAGGATGAGTGTCAGGACAAGACCCACGACTCCTCAAGAGAACTACTAGTAACAACTAATAAAAATGAAGTACTCTGAAAGCAAGGAGGTCTCAGTCATAAGCATATGAGCGGATAAAGTGATCTCAACAGACTTTTGTTGAGGATCCTAATAACTTGTATTTGCATCATTAAAAGATGCAGGTCAAATGACATTAGTATATCGAATGTACGAGTATGTAATATAGTTGAATAACAAATAACTGAAAAAAAGGTTTGGAATAGATAACAATGTACTCAAGCTGAATGTAAAGAAATAAAGATGTTAAATCATTTAAAGCTTTACAAAATACTTTCTCATCTCTGAACTCAACATAATAAGTGATATATAAAAATACACTTTCACACCATTGGGAGATTCTCTAACCGACAACCATCACGATGAGCTACGTGATGATACAACATTTCGCCCAGAGTTGTCTGAACTCGTCCCCATATCAGTGTTCAATACTACTCCCAATAATATATACTCATATTCATATGTTTAAAAACATAACTCTTCCTCTGGTTCGAGATAATTGCTCAAACAATCCTCTTAAAAAAGGTAACTGCTCTTGAAATATCTTTTGAACTCATAACTCATTTAGAAATCTCAGTTTCTCTTTTATCAATATAAATATTGATGCCTCTGGGCATACATAGTCCCCTTATACTCTTACTCAATTCATACTTGAAAACTCTTTCTAAAAAACATATTAAAATCATAATTTAATATGATCATTGATGACTCGGGAAGTCATAGTGCATAAACATTGATGATGTATCTAGATACCATACTGCTCATACATTGATGGCATACTCGATGTCATACTAATCGTGTTTTAGAAACTCTTTTCTCAAAACTCAATTTAAGAACTCACGTATTGGCTTTAAAAAGCTTTTCAAAATTTATAACTCAAATCATAGGCTTCATGTGGAATTATAGACATGAACGAGTCAACTCAAGGATCTTAATAACAATAAGGAAACTCGGTACACAGAACTCAAGACTCATAACTCAACGATACTACTCATATAAAAAAATACTCAATTCATAGGGTTCATGCTGAAATATAGACATGAACGAATCAAATCAATAATCTTAATGCATAACATAGAACAATTCAATAATTAAGAATAGAATTTCAAAAAGAATTCGGAACTCAAGATCTCAAAATCAACTCATCTCCAGAATACTCCAATCTAGGGATAGAATCCTAGATTACTCTTTTACTGATTTGAAAGTAGATGTAGGACGTGAGGACGAACTAGTCCAACACTATGATAGCCTTACATACTTGGAAAAAACAAGGTTCTTGAAGAATCTTGAAGAAGAAATTGATTAGAGGCCTTGAAACCCTAGCTTGAAGGAGTGAAATCAAGAAAACCTTTCTTGAGATTTCTTGAATTAGTTTCTTGAAATATCTATGGCCAAGAATTATGATTTTCATTAGTGATTCATAATTGTATGGAGGAATTTGAGTTGGAAAGAATGAAATTCTTGGAGAAGGACTTACATTGAAGAAAAATCTTGAAAAGATGGAAATAATCTTGAATGAAGTCTTCTACTTTAGTTTTTCCTTAGGGTTTTGTCTTAGGGTTTAAGAGAGAAGATAATGATGTATTAAGAGATGAAAATCTTATTGTTTTGGGTCTTTAATTAGTCAAGAAATTCGTTTAGGATTTTCTTAGCGGTAAAAAGACAAAATGAACCCTTTTTAATGTTTTTCTGTCGGCTAATTCGCCATTGCACTGTATCAGGTTACTAAAATGGTCATAACTTTTTACTCAAACCTCGGATTGTTGCGAAATTGGTGGCGTTGGAAAGAAGATTCAAATACTTTAATTTGATAGGTTATGAGCCACATAACTCTTTATATTCTAAGAGATATAGTCGTTTGAAGTTGACCCAAGTTGAATCTTACATCAAAACTTAATCGATAAGAAAACTTTCAACTCTATTTTGTGCTAGGAGTTTTTAGTGACCTTAATTGATATCCAAAATCATTCCCATACTAAAAGAATTACCTTTACAAATATGAGCAATTTAAGAATAACCCGATAAGACCGTATATGAAAATAAAGAACAGTTTGGGCCTTAGCTTAAAATTTTTGGGGTGTTACATAAATTTAACTGAAAATTTGCGCATGAGATCTTCATTTATTTTTAAATAAAATTTATATATATGTAAACTGAGTAAAAAGAACTATGAATCACAATAATTAACAATCCAAAATACTTAATAGGTATATGAAAAATTTACGGTTAAAGATAGACTTGTTTGAATCTCAAAATCAAAAATGTATCGCATAAATTGGGATGAAAGAAGTACTTCGTTTTAGTCGTTCTGAGAAAAAAATGACTCGTTTCTATATTTAATAATAATTTAATTTTAAAATACTGATTTTATCTTTATTGACATATTTATAATTTATTTTAGATAAAATATTTTTAACCATCTTTTTCTATTTCTCAAATTTTTCTCTAATCAAACACTTTCATATCAATTGAGATGACTAAAGTAATGACTATATACTTGTTACTTATATGTTTGTTTGATTTCACTATTCATGTTGAGATTATACGAAGGATTAGACCATCTCCAACCTATTCATATTTTACTCTTCATTCTCTATATTTGGAGATTAAAATAGAGAGTGGACACTCCAACCTTCCTCCATATTACTCTTCATTCTTCATATTTAGAGAGTTGAATAGTAGTACTCCAAATTTAGAGAACTACTATTCACACTTTCTATTTCACTTTTTTTAATATTTTATTATTATTTCTATTATTTTCTAATTAACATATTTATTTTACATATAATGTCATTAATTAAATATCTAATATTCATAAAAAAATTTAAATGTAATATAATATTTTTTTAAAATATATTATTTAACATATACCACTTTCATCCCGAATTAAAGTTTTTTTTCTAATTTTCATCAATAATATAATTTTATTTTGTTATTAATTTTCACTATAAAAAATGCACAAAATTAAAATGATAATATGAAAAATTTAATTTAAAAATGCAATACATAACATAATAATTTAAATACCAGATAAAATACAATACAATACATAATATAACATAATAATTAGTTTCTTACAACAATAATTTAGTAATCCGGTAGATCGTTTCCAAATTTAGCAATATTCAAAAAAAAAAATAGGGTATGATGGTAGATGAAAATCTCCGGTTTGAATAATTTTTAGCTAGACATAAAAAATTAAGGACAAAAATACTCATTTAGAACTTCGTAATGCATTAATAGAACATTTATCGGAGCAACGCAATAATTTTGAAAGTTGAGTGTTTATGTAATGTTTATGTAATTATATTTCACTGTTATTTGAATTTGTCTATTAATTTGTATATTATATAATATTTTTTGTAATTTATGTTAATTAGAAATTTAGAATAAAATAAAATTTTATATTAAATAAAAAATTTGAAAAAATAAAATTTTATATCACATGAAAATTATATAAAATAATTATTTGGGAAAAAGAAAGAAGAATTTATATTATGAAATAAGAAATAAGAATGAAATGGAAATAATAATATAATATTAAGGAGAGAGAAAACAAATTTTTTTAGAGAGTAAAATATAGAATTGAGTTGGAGTTGGTTGTTTGAAAAAATAGAGAACTCTATATTTGGAGAGTAAAATAGAGTTTAGGGTTGGAGATGCCCTTAGTGATTAAATTATTGGCATGATACTTTCTGACTCCCAAATTTGGCATGTTTTATTCTGTGTATATGCTTTAATTATTTTTGGCTCTACGTACCCGTTTGAACATAGATTTTCCAAGTAAAATTTGGGCTAAATTTTGGTAAATAGTGTTTGTCCATACAGTTTGACAAATGACCCAAATTCCCAAATACTAGAAAAAAAATAGTATTTGGGGGTAAATTTCATTATTTGAGAACTTAAAAAAATTTAAGTTCTTCACCAAACTTTATCTTTTACAAAAGCACCCTCTATAGTAGTTGTTTGCGCTGTATAACATAAATTTTTACGTGAACACCAAAGTAGTGATGAAATATTCAGTGAATATGAAAGTGATGATATGATTGTTGATGAAATGGACGAATAATTGGCTTAGGATAATAAAGTCATGTGCTTCGTCTACTTCATGATGTATGGAATGATGCTTGTTGCACTCACTCTGAACTACCACATTGCTCCAGTGTCATGGACACTACTTGTTAGTTGCTGCAACGAAGATCCAATTGACTTGTTGCGGAAGTCATGAATCTTGTTACTTCAACGTTTCTATCTTGCTATGTAATACAAACATATGGTTAGTTTTGATAGTCTTTAAAACTTATGGGTATAATCATATTTATTTGAAAAGGTTAAATATATTTCTCAAATATTATGGCCAAACACATGGTGAAATTTCACACAAATAATATTTGTCAAAAACAGTTGAAAATCTATGGCCATACACTAGCTAATTATCCCCCCACTTGGTTATTTGATAGCTTTCACTCCTTAGATGACCTCACGGAAGGAGGCTTATTGCGCTCACGTTCACGTTGTATAGGATAAAATTCGGACTTGATGGGTGGACGAATTAAAAGGTGACATACGACAAGTAGGGGCAAATCTAAAGGGTAGTGAGGGAGTTCATCTGAACCAGAACCCTGTAAAAACTTATATTGTATATGAGTTTTTAAAAAAAAAATGAAATCAATAACTTAATAATTAAGAATCCCAAATTTGTATAATATTGCATAATGATGTTTGTTAAACAATGATGAAAGTTATAACTCCACTGACTCGTCTAGGTGAGAGTGAGATCCTTATGATGCGTTGTTGATCATGAATCCTAGAATCTGCATCATAAAATAATGTAACGCTAAATGATGTTACTACATGGAATGTACATATATAAAACAACTAAATGAAACAACTGGCTAAAACTGAATACTGAGTTGAATGAGTGAATATGAAGATAAACTAAAATAAAGTCGATTAAATAGTATAAAATAAGATTTTTAAATGGAAAAGGTGGGACATGTTCTAAAATTGATTAACTTAACATGATAGATGAATATTTGAAATTTGAGAAAAGGAATACATAAAATAGTATGTATGCCACGACCCAAAGTATACCCTAGACGTAACATGGCGAATAGAACCCTAAGAGGCCCTACACAAGTCACTTAGCATACATTATATAAGATAATAGAAATATGGATTTCAAAGAAACAATCTTATATCATAAAAGAGTTTAACAAAATCGGAAGTCTAACATAGTCTCACAAATCATCTATTACATCATAAGGAAGTGAATGAGACGTAACCCATATATCACATACAAAGTCCGAAAATTGAAATAAAGAAAGCAATAAAAGTGTCTTGGTCCTCGAAAGACGAGGACTCATCAATCATTGAATGCCAAAAGATCAACTTTCCATGAGTGTGAGAGGTAGGAGCGTCAGACCCTACATTAGTGAAACAATGTAGGCACACGTATGCATTAGTACATGGAATGTACTAAGTATGATAGCAATCTATAAATGTTATGAAATCATGCTAAAAGGAATTTACATGACATACAATGACCAAGCTAAATCATAAGATAAAAGGTTAGAAAACATAAATCATAATCATGGTCAATGCAAGCTAAACATCTTTGATGCACTTGTGAAATATTTAGAAGTAGCCTTAGTTCATTATTGTGGGAAGTTTACCATGTAACTAACATAGACCATGTGAGCTATAACATGGAATTTGGTGTATATCCCACACCGAAAAGAGATGTCTTTACTTCTCAAGGTAAGAACCATGAATTCGAGCTAAAGTGGATCCACTAGCTAATGTCTATCTAAGACAAATCATCCTATGGTGGCACATAGTTTATGGGACGTGGGTAATCGCCGCTAGTCCACTCGGTGCTAAGTAAATCCCACGGATTAGTCATTAGTCATAGTCATATTACCATCCATGGAAAGACCCAATTAAGTAACAAATATCAAGCTAGAGTTCATTTAGAATAGCTCTTAAACTTAATTCAACTTAGGTGAGAAAACCTTTCAACCTTATGAATTCTTTATGTGAGAAATCCTTTCACAATCTAGTGGTGTGTGAGAAATCTTTCACAACAACATTGATACTTTACTCTCAAAGCATTCTCAAATCATTTACATCAACATCATAAAAACATGCATATCTTCATAAATTCATATTTCATAGTTCATAAGCTTCATCATGTGCTCATAGTCTAAAAATCATGTATCATGCATGAGTTCATATGAATTCAATTTAAAATCATGTAAATACTTTTAATTCATGCATTAGAAGATAAGAAACAAGTAATTGAATCATAATTAAAAAGAACCCATGAAGATTGAGTAAAACTCTAACTTTGAATTGAGAATCTAACTTGTAAAATTTGAGGATTTTAAGAACCCTATGGAGAAAAAGAATCTATAGGTGAATACTAACATACCTTAGTGATCAATGCCCAAAAGCTATGGATAATTGAAAATCTTGAAGTGAAACCCTAGCTTCTTCTTCCTTAGCCTTAGAGAGAATTTTGGGGTGAACGATTTAGAATGGGTATTTTTAGGACTTAATTCACTTATATAGGTCTTGAAATAAGGGTTAAAACGCCACGACGTTGGCATTAAACACCTAGGGAAAAGACTCAAAACCCCTCTAAAATAATTGTTGACCCCTTTATACGGTTTGGACCTATGGTCCGTAGGACTTTCTACGGAAACTGTTCAACCATAGAAAAGTTCAGAAATTTAAAAGTTGGACCAAATTTAGATGAGACCTTTCTACGGTCCGTAGACCCTAACCATAGAACTCAACTTTGACTTTAAAATTGCACTAAGTCTGGACCTTCATACGAGACCTTTCTACGATCTGTCATAACTCCTACAGTTCATCCTGTTCAGACGTAGGCCAAACTTCAGAAACTTAGTTTTTCCAAAACTCAATCCAACTTTTATGGTTGCCCTACTACGATCCGTAGGACATCTTACGGTCAGTAGATGGGACTCGTAGTCCACTACTGACAACCAAATTCTATATGTTTCTTTCCTTTTGATTTTTCCACTTCCGAGGTATTACAATGTAATTATTTTAAAATTACTTTCATTACGAGATGATAAAAAATAGGTTTCTATGGCTTTAGTTGAAAATTTTCTAAAACTATAAATATGAGAAATCATCATATTTATGATGCATAAATAATCATATCAACTTAAATTGAAAAATATATAATATCTTTAAGTGGGGAGTTTCTTACAATTGATATACACCATGTGAGCTTATGTTGTCCAACTTATGCTCTCAGTTGGGAGGGTTGCCCTACATCTTGTCATAGTATAAAACTATTTTGTTTTATATGGATCCATTACTAAGTCTCTTCGGTCAAATGAGTTGATTGTATAACAGTGTGCTAAAAATCGTACGATGGCCATAATTATGAAACTTGGTATGAATATGCATACTTTCGGTGCTAAATAATCCTCCCAAAATAATTTGTATATACTGATATGATCATAAAGAGATAGATTATTTGTTTGTTTGAATTAAGTATAAGACTTCTGTAAGCCATAGGACCCCGAAAGGAACCATGTAAGCCACTTAGCATATCATAACATAAAGAATTAGAATAATAAGAGTAAAACTACAGTTTAAGTCATAAAGTATCATAAAAACAAAGCAGAAGTCTAGACTTGTCTCAATTAGCCATCTATTACAATCGAAGTATCAAATAAGGTCACAACCCTTACAAACAAAAAATTCGAAAGTTTAATACAATGAAAGAAAGGAACTACAAGATATCACTCGCCCTAGAATCCATGAGGACTCACCACAAGTAAGGAGAATAGTCGGTCCAAGCTTTGAACAAGAAGGAAGATCGCCTCAAACACTGGACCCTACACTTATAACAAAATGTAGAAAATATGAGTTAGTACAAAAATGCACTAAGTATGGTAGCCATGCAAAAAATTATGAAGACATGCTAAAAGGGACATTTTAGTTGAAAAACATGCACTTTGTCAAGCTTAAGAATCATCATGAAGATTAGTGCAAAAGCATAAGTCATAAGCATATTCAACACATAGTTCATCATATCATAATGGAAACATACCATAAATACTCTCAAAGAATCCTTGTGCAATGCATGAATAAGATCTCATAATCCTACCCACACAAAGGAAAGCTTCTTAAGTAACTATAGTTCATATTCTTGTTCATACTATCATAGTGGGATTAGCCTTAACCGACATAGACCATGTGAGCTTAATCATGGAATTCGGTGTCTACCCCACATCGAAAATTGGTTGTCCTACTTGCCTAAGGTAGAACCATACTCTTAGCTTAGGTGGATCCACTAGATAAAGACCTATGTGGGCACATAGTTTATGGGATAAGGAGATTACTTCTAGAAACCCGCCCTCTACTAATGGAGGAGCTTCCATCTCATTGTCAATATCCTCTCGGTACTAAGCATAATTTCCATATAGTTCATATTAAGTCTTGACTTAAATTGATATTTATGAAAGAATGTCTTGACACTCAATCCAACATAACTCATACTAAAGCTCCTAGACTCAATGGGTGAGACTAGTCTTCCAACCTTAGAATCATTACATGTGACCAACCTTTCACATCATATCATTTTCATGCATAATTGTGTACATGAGGATAACTTCCAAAAACACAATAAATAGATCACAATCATAATCACTTTACTCTTAAAGTGTTCATAAAGCATATACTTACATCACATAATCATGCATAATTCATATACCTTGCCCTTCAAGGACCATAGATCACAATCCATCAACACATCTAGAATTACTACTTTAGACATAGATGATAGCATAATTCAAGTAGTTAATTCATTACATTCATAATTCTATAATATTCTACTTGCATCAATCAATAACCACACTTTAAGATCCAATTTGACAAAATAGGGTAATACATGGATTCTTGGGGAATTAAACTTAAAATAATATAAAATCACCAATATATCCATAATTAAACATAATCCAATAATTTAAAATGAATTTGAAAGGAATCCATGAGATTGAAGTCAAACCCTAACTTTTGGATTTTTTAACTTTGAGATTGGGGTTTTTGAAGGGGCTCCATGGGTGAAGGCTACCCATGGATGAAGAACTACCATACCCTTGATGAAGAATTACCACGAATTTGAGGAGAAAAGATGGATCCTTCAACCCTAGCTTCACCTTTCTTCTTCTTCTTCTTCTTCCTTGGAGTTCTAGAGAGAATATTTTGGAGAGGGTTTTGGTTTTGATTTGGGGATTTAGAAATTATGATTTAGAAGACTTAATTTGGTGACTAAAAATCTTTATATAGGTGTCCTAATTTAGTTTAAAACGACGTCACTTAACCCCCACTTAAAATAGAAAATTCCGCTAATGCCCCTAAGTTAAACTGCTTTTTGGCAGTTACAGGCAGTACCTACGACCCTCACCCATGGACCGTGGGTGGGACCACAGCCCATTCTGGTTAGGCGTGGTCTGTGGTCTGTGGCCTGTTTCTGGGGGGATCGACCCACGACCCCTACCCATTGGGCATGGGTTGCCCTCGTGGGTCACTGCCTAGGTCATTTTTTAGGCTTTTCCTCAAGGACCTATGGTTGGTCCTTAGCGTTTAAGACTTGACATTTTAACATAAAAACATGAATTTTAAGGTACGGGGAGGTACTTTCTAGGCTCTAACCCTAACGTCAAGCCTTAGCTTAGCCTACTAGTTTCCAAAATGTTACAATAATTCTCCCTTGGGAACATTCGTCCCCGAATGATGATCTATACACCTTATGGAAATAAAGACTCAAGACTAGCAACCCGTCATGCATGAAACATCAAAATAATGCACAATTCAAAGGAGGAAACATCAACTCCATCTCAAAACATAAGCAATGCAATACAAGGGAGTAGGAACTACATCTAACAACCCAATATGCATGAAACTCAATATTTTTCATATTCATAGGAGGAACTACCTTCTCCAACTAAAATAATGCTCAACACAACATCATGGAGACAATATGCAATTACTCTCAAAAGCATACTAAAGCATGTTCATCAACACATCTCATGAAGTCAAATAGGCAACTCATACTAAATGCACAACAACATGAGGAACATAAATCATGAAAACTCATTTTCTCACTAAACATGAATTTCATAAGGAACATGCATAACATAAGGAAATCATGGAAAAACTCATATAACACACATGACTTCCAAAATACTAAAACTCAAGAGAAACTAATTACCTCAAGCTTGAATATGAGTAGAAGGAAAGAGATGAGGATATCGGGACTTCATATCGGCCTCGGCCTCCCAAGTAGCACCCTCAACTAAGTGATTCCTCCATAAAACCTTCACGGAAGCTATTTCCTTGTTTCTCAATCTCTTGACTTGCCGGTCTAAAATCTCTACTGGGACCTCTTCGTAGGAAAAACTTTCATCAACTCCCAACCCTTCTAGGGGAATAATGGATACCGGATCTCCAATACACTTCTTAAGCATGGAAACATGGAATACCGGATGAACCGGAGCCAACTCATTTGGCAAATTTAACTCATAGGCAACTTTCCCAATACGCTTCGAAATTTGATACGGGCCTACATACCAGGGACTAAGTTTCCCCTCTTTTCCAAACCTCATCACACCCTTCATGAGTGAGATTTTCAAATAGACCCAATCATTAACTTCAAATTCTAGATCCCTTCTTCTAACATCGGCATAGGACTTTTGTCTACTTTGTGCCGTTCTCAACTTCTCTCTAATGA
Source organism: Solanum chiquidenum (assembly GCA_029582725.1). Lineage (NCBI taxonomy): Eukaryota > Viridiplantae > Streptophyta > Magnoliopsida > Solanales > Solanaceae > Solanum > Solanum chiquidenum. The sequence continues at coordinate 11,924 of JAJOOS010002093.1, forward strand.
GCTAAACTTTCTAAATATCCTCAAAAGGTGATTCAGAACTAATAAGAGCAATATCACCTACCTCAAACCAACCAACCGGAAACCTACATATCCTACCATACAAGGCTTTAAAATGAGCCATACCGATACTTGAGTGGTGACTATTGTTGTATGCAAACTCTATTAATGGCAACTGGTCATCCCAATTATCCTTGAAATCTATAACGCACGCCCTCAACATGTCCTCTAAAGTCTGAATAGTGTGTTCCGCTTGACCATCCGTTTGAGGGTGAAAAGTTGTGCTAAGCTTCACCTTAGTACCAATCCATTTTTGGAATGACTTCCAAAAGTGTAAAGTAAATTGAGTACCCCGATCTGAAATGATGGATAAAGGAACCCCATGTAACTTCACTATATCCTTTATATACAAATTGGCATAGCCTTCCGCCGAATGAGAAACCTTTACGGGAATGAAGTGGGATGATTTTGTCATCCTATCTATAATGACCCAAATAGAATCATGTTGCCTTCGAGTGCGAGGCAAACTCACAATAAAGTCCATATTCACATATTCCCACTTCCAAGTGGGAATAGGAATATTTTGTGACAAGCCTCCTGGCCTTTGATGTTCAACCTTAACTTGTTGACAATTAGGACATTTGGCTACAAATCCCGCAATATCTCTATTCATACCATTCCACCAATAGACTTCCCGTAGATCACGGTACATCTTGGTGGCTCCCGAATGAATAGAATATCGAGAACTATGAGCCTCCTCTAAAATTTGCTCCCCAGACCCATCCACATCCAGAACACATAATCGACTTGGTACCTAAGTACCCCATCTCCCCATTCGAAGAAAGCCTCAACGGATTTCTTGAGTACCGACTCTTTCAACTCAACCAGTATAGCATCAAGGTCTTGTTTAGACTTCACATCTACCACAAAGGACGATTCAGAGCCATTATGAACCATGAAACTACCCTTGGTGGAATCCACTAGTTGGACACCTAACTGGGCCAATCTATGCACCTCACGAACCAATTCTTTATTTTCATCCTCTACATGAGCCACACTACCCATGGACAATCTACTAAGAGCATCCGCAACCACATTAGACTTGCCGGGGTGGTAAAGGACACTCATGTCATAATCCTTCAAAAGTTCTAACCACCTTCTTTGTCAGAGATTCAAATCCTTTTGACTAAACACATATTGGAGACTCTTGTGATCGGTGAAAACATCCACATGGACTCCATACAAGTAATGTCTCCATATTTTCAAGGAAAATACTACAACTGCTTATTCAAGATCATGGGTTAGATAATTCTTCTCATGGAATTTAAGTTGCCTTGAAGCATAGGCAATCACCTTACCATGTTGCATGAGCAAACATCCCAACCCCACTTTAGAGGCGTCACAATATACAACAAAACCACTGGTACCCTCCGATAAGGTCAATACCAGAGTGAAAGTAAGTCTATCTTTCAACTCTTGGAAGCTTTTCTCACAGGCCTCCGACCACTCAAACTTAGCTTTCTTTTGAGTCAAAGCCGTCAACAGAGAAACAATGGAGGAAAACCCCTCAACAAACCTTCTATAGTAACCGGTCAAACCCAAAAAACTTTTAATGTCGGAAGGAGTTAGAGTTCTAGGCCAACTCTTGACCACATTCATTTTCTTAGGATCTACCTGAATACCCTTGCTAGACACAATATGACCAAGAAAAGCTACGAATCTCAACCAAAATTCGCACTTGCTAAACTTTGCAAAAATTTGTTGATCCTTAAGAACTTGCAACACAATTCTCAAATGGTCCACATGTTCGTTCTCACTCCTTCAGTAGATCAAAATGTCATCGATGAACACAATCACAAACATGTCTAGGTATTGCCTAAACACTCTATTCATCAAGTCCATAAATATCGCCGGAGCATTAGTCAACCCAAACGACATTACTAGGAATTCATAATGACCATATCTTGTTTGGAAGGCCATCTTGGGGATATCAACCCCTCTCACCCTCAATTGGTGATAACCCAAATGAAGGTCAATTTTGGAGAATAGCTAGCCCCTTGAAGTTGGTTAAACAAGTCATCAATTCTTAGAAGGGGATATTTATTCTTGATGGTCACTTTGTTCAAGTGACGATAATCAATGTACATTCTAAGAGACCCATCCTTCTTTCTAACAAACAACACCAGAGCACCCCATGGAGAGATACTCGATCGTATAAAACCCTTGTCTAACAAATCCATTAGTTGCTCTTTCAACTCGGCTGAAGTCATTCTATAAGGAGGAATGGAGATAGGTTGCGCATCCGATAAAAGATCAATGCCAAAATCTATTTCCCGCTCGAGAGGAATACCGGGCAAATCATCAAGGAAAACTTCTTGAAACTTATTTACTATCGGAACCGACTCTAAAGAAGGGGTTTCAGATTCAATATCCTTCACCCTAACAAGATTATAGATGCACCCTTTGGAGATCATTTTGCTAGCTTTAAGGCAAGAAATAAATTGACCTCTAGGGATAGAATTTCCCCGCTTCCACTCTAAGATAGGCTCATTTGGAAATTAGAATTTAAATACTCGAGTCCCACAATCTATAGAGGCATAACATGCATGCAACCAATCCATACCCAAAATCACATCAAAGTCTAATATGTCTAAATCCACCAAATCCACCAAAGTGTCTCTATGGGACAAGGAAATGGGACAACTTCTATAAACTCTTTTAGCCACCACCGAGTCACCAACCGGGGTAGAAATCGAAAAAGGTGCTACCAACACTTCGAGGAGTATTTCAAACTTCATGGCCACTAAAGGTGTCACAAAGGACAAAGTGGCACCAAGATCTAACAAGGAATATACATCAATAGAAAAGACTTTTAACATACCGGTCACTACATTCGGGGAGCTCTCTTGGTCATCTCAAGATCGAAGATCATAAAAGTGGTTTTGCTTTTGGGCATTGGAGTTTGAACCTCTTGGAGGAGCTTGCTTGCCCTATTTTGCCTTTGCCGCAAGTGTTGGACAATCTCTCATCTTGTGGCCACTCTTTCCACAACCATAGCACCCATCCGAGCCAACGAGGCATTTTCCATCATGTTTTCTACCACATTTTGCACAATTAGGCTTCACAACATAAGAACCACCATTATTACCTCCTTGAGATTTTGGGTTGGAAACCCTATCCTTGTCGACCTTTGGAGCACTAGAGGAGCCTTGATTGGAAAACCTTTGTTTGAATCTTTGTCGACCTTGTCCATCGGACTTAGCATTGGAGAAATTCCCATCACCTGTCCTTGCTCTTTTCCCCTCCCTATTCATTTTTTTGAGCTTTGACTCCTCAATTTGTTGGGCATGCACCATAAGAAGTGATATATTTATATCACCAATGAGCATTGCCGAATGACATTCTTCCTCTACCAAGTCGGACACCTCCATCACAAACTTATTCATTTTAGCCCTTGAGTCCGCCACTATAGTTGGAGCATACTTGGATAGTTGGGTGAACTTAAGAGCATACTCTTTCACACTCATCCTCCTTGATGAAGGTTAATGAATTCTTACATCTTTCATTCCCTCAACTCTAGGAGAAAGAACCTATCAAGAAATTCCAATTTGAACATCTCCTAATCTATGGGACCCGCTCCTATTGGCCTCTCACCCTTCCATTGTTCATACCAAACTTGAGCCACATCTTTCAATTGGAAGGCGGCAAACTCCGCCGTCTCTTGTGGAGACATTCCCATAATATCAAGCACTTTATAAACCTCCTCAACAAACCTTTGGGGATCTTCTTGCACTTTAGAGCCATAAAATTTGGGAGGGTTCATTCTAGCAAAGTCTTTAACCCTTGAAGCGGCATTCACATTAGTGTTCACATGAGTCCCAACATCTCTATTGGCTTGGGCCGTCATGGCTTGGGCTTGAGTTATCACGGCTTGAGCTTGAGCCGTCATGGCTTGGGTCAATATTAGTATAGCCGACCTAACCTTCACATCTGACATAGCCGGAGGATTAACCGGATCTTGGTTAACTTGAAGAGCTTCCTCATTCACATTGTCACCCTCTACTCTTCTTGCATTAGTCCTTTGTGTATTCATTTCATGAAGACACAAGAGAAAGATTAAGAGAGAGACTTTTATAGAGTTAAACTCTAAGGCACGACTTAAGAGTAATGAAAGAAGTGAAATTTTCTAACATCTTATAACCTTTCATTCCTAAATATAACGCGCTTCACACTCATGAACAAGACTCTACTAGACGTAGCTTATGAGACATCATCCTAGAATCATTCTAAACCTTGTGCTCTGATACCAAGTTTGTCACGACCAAAGGGTACCCCCTAGACGTAACATGGCACATAGGACCCCGAAAGGAACCATGTAAGCCACCTAGCATATCATAACATAAAGCATTAGAATAATAAGAGTAAAAATGCATTCAAGTCCAAAAATTTCTTAAAAGTAAAGCAGAAGTCTAGACTTGTCTCAATTAGTCATCTATTACAATCGAAGTATCAAATAGGGTCACAACCCTTACAAACAAAAATCTGAAAGTCTAATACAATGAAAGAAAGGAACTACAAGATATCACTCATCCTCAAATCCATAAGGACTCACCACAAGCAAGGAGAATAATCGGTCCAAGCTTTGAACAAGAAGAAAGATCGCCTCAAACACCGGATCCTACACTTATAGAAAAATGTAGAAAATATGGGTTAGTACAAAAATGCACCAAGTATGGTAGTCATGCATAAAATCATGAAGACATGCTAAAAGGGAAATTTTAGTTGAAAAACATGCACTTTGTCAAGCTTAATAATCATCATGAAGTTTAGTGCAAAAGCATAAGTCATAAGCATATTCAACACAAAGTTCATCATATCATAATGGAAACATACCATAAATACTCTCAAAGCAACCTTGTGCAATGCATGAATAAGATCTCATAAGACTACCCACACTAAATAAAGCTTCTTAAGTAACTATAGTTTATATTCTTGCTCATACTATCATAGTGGGATTAGCCTTAACCGACATAGACTATGTGAGCTTAATCATGGAATTCGGTGTCTACCCCACACCGAAAAGGGGTTGTCCTACTTGCCTAAGGTAAAACCATACTCTTAGCTTAGGTGGATCCACTAGTTAAAGACCTATGTGGGCACATAGTTTATGGGATAAGGAGATTGCTTCTAGAAACCCGCCATCTACTAAATGAGGAGCTTCCATCTCATTGTTAATATCCTCTCGGTACTAAGCATAATTTCCATTGATTTCATATTAAGTCTTGACTTAAATAGATAATTATGGAAGAATGTCTTGACATTCAATCCAACATAACTCATACTAAACTCGTAGATTCAATGGGTGAGACTAGTCGTCCAACCTTAGAATCATTACATGTGACCAACCTTTCACATCATATCATTTTTATACATAATTGTGTACATGAGGATAACTTCCAACAACACAACAACTAGATCACAATCATAATCACTTTACTCTCAAAGTGTTCATAAAGCATATACTTACATCTCATAATCATGCATAATTCATATACCTTGCCCTTCAAGGACCATAGATCACAATCCATCAACACATATAGAATTACTACTTTAGACACGGATGATAGCATAATTCAAGCAATCAATTCATTACATTCATAATTCTATAATATTCTACTTGCATCAATCAATAACCACACTTTAAGATCCAATTTGAGAAAATAGGGTAATTCATAGATTCTTGGGGAATTCAACTTAAAATCATATAAAATTACCAATATATTCATAATTAAACATAATCCAATCATTTAAAATGAATTTGAAAGGAATCCATGAGATTGAAGTCAAACCCTAACTTTTGGATTTTCTAACTTTGAAATTAGGGATTTTGAAGGGGCTCCATGGGTGAAGGCTACCCATGGATGAAGAACTACCATACCTTGATGAAGAATTACCACGAATTTGAGGATAAAAGTTGGATCCTTCAACCCTAGCTTCACATTTTTTCTTCTTCTTCCTTGGAGTTCTAGAGAGAATATTTTGGAGGGTTTTGGTTTTAATTTGGGGATTTAGAAATTATGATTTAGAAGACTTAATTTGGTGACTAAAAATCTTTATATAGGTGTCCTAATTTAGTTTAAAATGACGTCACTTAACCCCCACTTAAAATAGGAAATTCCCCTAATGCCCTAAGTGAAACAGCCTTTTGGCAGTTACAGGCAAGACCTACGACCCCCACCCACGAACCGGGGGTGGGACCACGGCCCGTTCTGGTTGGGCTTGGTCTGTGGTCTGTGTCCTGTTTTTGGGGGCTTGACCCGCGGCCCTTACCAACGGGCTGAGGGTGGACCTACGGGGCGTGGGTTGCCCTCTTGGGTCACTACCCAGGTCACTCTTAAGGCTTTTCCTCAAGGACCTATGGTTGGTCCTTGGGGTTTAAGCCTTGGCGTTCTAACACAAAAACATGACTTTTAAGGTACATGGAGGTACTTTTTAGGCTCTAACCCTAACGTCAAGCCCTAGCTTAGCCTACTAGTTTCCGGAATGTTACAACTTCACTCTAATCTATAAAACTATATTACTGGTGAGCTTATGCTCACAACTACCTGAAATATGCTGATATTTTGAGTTTTAATAATAAAAATAATTTTCTTGAAAATCATATTTATGTTTGTAAACATAATTTGTAAACTTTCGTAAGAAATCTTTAAAGTGATTGGGCTTCTCAAAACATGATTTGTAAAATAGGTATAAGAAATTTCATGAAATATACTTGACACATAAAAATAATGCATATGAATAATATAACAAAGTGTTTAAATTACTTTAGTTAAAAATGGTCCATGTGGTAGGATAAGCATGAGCCACCACTCAAGAATCATCAATGAATATTAGATATAATAGTTTCAATAATAGAATTTAACAATGAGAAGTAAGAATTAAAGGGAAATTAAATTTGTAGACTTTGGGTAGAAACCCTAGTGTTGATCTTATTAACTGAAATTGTAGATGTAGGTCATGAGGAATAATTGAGTCATGGACGTAAAATTGTGTGAAGCGCACAAGCATGAGTCATCAACTAAATAGTGATATGCGAGACATAAGTAGGGTGTCATAACGATCAAAATTTGCGGAATACACTAGAATAGGAATGGATATATACCTTATCATAACTCTTTCTGAACATAATACTATCAAATTATAAAGTCCTAATTTGGCTCTCCGTTCTCTCATCTCCCTCTTAGTGATGAAACTAATATTGTCTTTGGACTTATTCCATGTTCTCTAAACTGAGATATATATACTTTACTCTAACGGTCAAGGCATTGCTAGTCACATGACTACAAACCCTTATTGATGGATCATATCTACATATACTAAGATTTCTTTCTACGATACTTCTCTTAACTTTCTCCTGCCTTTATAGCCATCTTTCTATAACCACGACTCTTATTTGCATGTATAGCCATTTACTTTAACTCTTAATAATTTGGCCTCTTCTCGTTAGTCTAGTAACACCACTCTTCTAAGTTCATATCTACCTTGATGAAGGGAACTTTAACGATATTGAGAGACTCATCATTATCTAATTATAAACCTTTTGACCAACTCTTAAGGGTACTATATTATGTTTACATCAGTCTACTCCACATTGACAGCTCAAGGATACTAACTAGGTACACATAGCAAACCATAAACTTAGAGTCTCATACAAATATACACTATCTTGAGTACACACATATTTTCCTAAGTCTTAAGGCTTTGTTCTACCTCAAGATTTCACCACAACTTACTACCTCACATGGAGAGCATATATACTTTCTAGTTTCATCATCATGCTCATTTCAAGCTTATCAACTTAATCTTTCCTAAATGTTAGCTTCCATACTAATGCAATGATATACTCTAAGTCACCTTAACCAATAATTCTCTCTATGCAACTATCACAAAATCTGTGCATACTCGCTACACCATAACACACACATAAAGGCATACCACCTAATTACTAACTTAGTAGGTACATGGCTTTAACTATATACTTTACTAAATCATTATCCCAACTTTTTTAGGTTGTTACACTTCTAATTCATACTTCTAACTTTGAGTAATTCTACTACTTATATCTCATAATATCTATTGATATCCTTTGAGAATGTGTAACGTCGCGGTGACTTACAAAAAATAATAATTTTAAAAAGAATAAAAGACTTTTAAAAAGGGGTAAAAATGAGTTGCCACCTAATTTTAGGAAAATTAGGAAACCAATTAATTAATTAACTGAAAAAAATGTCTACAAAATCAATAGATTCTAGGTAAGGGTTTAAGTTATTCTGAAGGAAAAGTGTTAGGTATCCTTTGAAATTCACAACTGTGGGTCCCGACTAAACTCATTTTTTCAAATTGAAAAGGAGATAAATATAATATACAAGTAATATAAACATGTAATATACACAAATAATAAAATAAAATAATAATATAAGAAACGACCTAAGGTTTACCTAACGTCAATATATACAAAATAATGAATAAAAAGTATAATTCGAACTTCATTTGAATAGCTTCAATGAGAAGCAACTCTGGATACCTATAAAAACACTTAATAAAAGTAATAGTAATAAATAAATATGAATAAAAATAAATGAATCAAATAATAACTTAAAAATAAAAAATTCGTCTTATTAACATGGGAGGCCTTGGAAATCGACAGTAATTTATTCATCGGCCAATTTTAACTTAAAATATATACGAACTTAACCTAAATTTTCATCTTTTAAAATGGGAAGACCTCGAAAACCGACGGAGAGACTTCTTCATTGGCCATGTGAACCTTCCACTAACAAAATCAATAATAATTGCAATAACATGGCTGTCTCTGGTTTTTCTCTCGAGTTGGCCGGAAATGGAACTATTGTTGTTGTTATTTGTTGATTTACTGGTCTGGGAGCTTGAGGACTGGTTGTCGTTCACCATCGAGCCAAAACGTCTGTAAAAAAGAAGAAGAAAACGTGAAAGGGAAGGGGAATGGGACTGGCAGCGTGGTCTTATTTCCTACGGTTCATTGGAGCTAAAGCTCCTCGCCGGAGCTATTGATGGTTGATGGCGATTCTGGTTGAGATTTTTGGAGGGGTCTGGTTGTTTGTGGTTTTTTGGTCGCTGGAAATGGGTGTTGTGTTCGTTGTTTTTAGGTCGGATAAGATAGCTAGGGGTTTCGCTCATATTGGCAAGAGAACGGTGGTTGTCACGGGTAAGGAGGGAAAAGAACAAAAGATGTTTTAGGTAGGTTTTAGTTATGCAGATATTAGTTATATAAGTTTTAGTTATGCAAGTATTATTTAGTTATGTAGAGATAACAATATATAAATTATTAACTATTAAATATTAAATTTATTGTAATTTTTTTTTATATATAGTATATATATGTAAATTCTCCCACTTTTTGAATAAAAACTAAAGGAAAAAAATTTCCCTCCATACTTAATTGGGACCGCTATTTTTTCATTTTGTTATTTTTTTATATTTATAACTTATAAAAATAAAATACGATATCTTAAGTATATTATAATATCCTATTTTATATAATGTAAATATTCTATTAATATGTTGTATATATTGTTTATACATTTTTAATATATCAAATATATAAATTATGTATAAATTCACATCCTAAACAAAATAATAATACATGTTAATTAAATAAGTCGAATATATTTAATAATATACAACCTTAATATATGATTAAAAAATGTGTCAGCAAAATATATACAATTCAATTTGTAATATTAATAAAATATTACATTTGGATTTCAAATGAAGCCAGGAAAATAATTGTTGTTCGTGAATTAAAAAAAAAAGTTAGGAAAATAGTATAGTTATGTAAAGTTTTCAATAAAAAAGAGTAAAAATAAATCAATAGGGGTAAATGTGTAATTTACTATTTTAATACATGTATAGTTAATACCTGCATAACTTATTTCACCTTCTACCCTGCATAACTTATACATAAATTCTCTCATAAGTTATGTTGGTATTAATTATGTAAGACTACAAAAAACACAACCAAACACTGCATAAAATTAATACATGAATAATTTTTATACAATATTTGGAATCCTACCAACCAAACATGGTACAAGTTATATTGACTTTTTCACCTAATACAAAACTTCTACCAAACATAGTAAAAACTAGGGAAAATGCATAAGTACCCCCCAGCCTATACCCGAAATCCCTTAGACACACCTAACCTTTACTAAGGTCCCATTACCCCCCTGAACTTATTTTATATATAATTGTTTACCCCTTTTCAGCCTACGTGGCACTATCTTGTGGGCCCAGCGCGTGTTGACTTTTTTTCAAGAATAGTGCCACGTAGGCCGAAAAGGGGTAGAAAGTTAATTAAAAAAATAAGTTCAGGAGGGTAATAGGACCTTAGTAAAGGTTAGGTGTGTCTCAGGGATTTCGGGTATAGGTTGGGGGGGTACTTATGCATTTTCCCTAAAAACTAATGCAACTATTTATATATGAATAAAATGCAACTTATACAGTAACCAAATGGCTCCTAACAGTGATGAGAGGAAGAGAGGTATGAGGAGGTCTTGGGGTCGCTTTGGTGGTGGACTCGCCGAATTCCGGCGGAGCTCTGGTGAGTTTGTCATCGGAAATAATTAATAATAAGAGAATTTCTTAAACACAAAAAGCTGAAAATTAAATCCCTTTTCTAAAATTTTATCCATCATCCCTAACTTAATGACCAAGTTATTGTTTAAATAGGAAATTGAAAACCACCAATAGTATAATATCATTATCTTAAAACTGTGAGTCAAAATCACCGGTTAATAAAATATATGTGCATGCAATCTTATCCATATTTTAATAAATTTCTAGACTATGCAAAAATTTCGAAATGAATATTAACAAAGGTGACCAATAAAAGGAATATATATGTATATAGAAAAAATATAATAAATGTAACCAATGGTATATAAAAAATGCAATTTAACAAAAAATAATGAATTAATCAAACCAAACATATATTTGAACATATTCAAATGATTGTAACCCAAACAATACAAACAAAATTAACCGATAAAAATCCTAAATTTTTGAGAAATAAGGATAATTATCAACAAACTGCATTAAATTTGCAAACATGTATTTTGAACTATTTAATGAATAAAATATTTTAAAATATTAATTTTAAAAAATATCATACCAAAATTTGGTGTCAACAACATTGATCACACTACTTTTCGGGTAACAAAAGTATCCAGGCATTTTAAAATACAATTTCCCCCTTAAAGGTATTATCTACAACAAGATTCCAAAAGGGGTCTGAAAGCATATTATATTTTAACTCAACACACGATTTATGTGAACAAGAAAAATGGTGCATCTTTTCTAATCAAACAAGGTTAAACATATTAATGGACTCCTCTAAAGCCCTTGTGTTGTCTCTAACATCCTGGAGGCTCTATCTAAGGGAACCATAGTGATAAAAATATGAATTTTACTTCTACCACCTCGAAGATGAGGCATAACTGGATGATTTGGAGCAACACACAAATCTAATATGAGGGGGAAGTGGCCTAGATGGTAGAGTTGGCAACATAAATGAGGTAGAAAGGTTGGAAATAAGGTCTATGGGTCATGATAGTAAGAGCGTGTAGCTAAAGGTTGGGTCGGGTGACTTTCATATTGCATGCTTCCTTTGAAAAAAAATTTAATGTTTTTTTTAAACCATCACCTCAGGCTGTGATTCCTTTGGTGTGGGGGTTAGGCTTTGACCCCTACCATGTCGATTAATTCAAAAAGTTACATATGTTAGAGGGGGACATGGACCATACCCCTAACCAACAGATTACATCATAAAAAGCTTCACAAAAAAGAGAGGGGAAGGAGTAGCCTATACAATCTCCTTCTCTATAATAAAACAGATTTGTTATTAACGTACAAAAAAATTACACTTTTCATATTTTTTCCTCATGGAAGGTACTTGCCATTTATCGAGTTGAATTAAGCCTTTAACCTCTTGAGGCAGAGATTGCCAAGAGGAGACATAGGTTTCATTTCCGCTAGTAGAGGCCATCTTCGCAAAGTAATCAGCAACCATATTAGCTTCTCGATAACAATGAATGAGGTTGACATTGACATTGCTAACACTTCTGTAAGTATATATATGATCTTTTTCAGCTTTAGATTAGTAGTGCTCATGTTTTTCACATGTTAGTGATTACCAAAGAATTCATTTCGATCGTGAAACAGTTAATTCCCTTCTCCACACACCAATTAGCACCGAATCTAGCAGCAGTAGCTTCTGTTTGGTTATTGTTAGTGCACTGTACTGCCTTAGAGAAGACCATAACAAAGTCGCCATCTTTGTCTCTAACTATGCCCCCAATGCCCGCTTGTCATGTATCCTCGATGAAACTTCCATCGACGATAACTTTGAATTCCCCTACTTTTGTTTTTTGCTAGACGACTTGTATGATATTCATCCTGGGTTGCAGTCTTTCAATACTCTCACACATGTTAGGCCAGCTGCCAATTATATTAACAGTGGGAAAAATGATCTTGAGTGCTGTAGTGATATTCCAGATTACCTGATACTCCATCTTCTTATGGTACATTTTGTTTTAATCCCCAAACTTACAAGCTGTCCACTGTTTCCAGATTTCCCAGCTAATAATTATGGGAGCAATTTGAATAACCAGATCATGAACGTTGTTTTTAGTTCCAACACTCCACCAGTTATTGAAAATTCTTCTGATAGGACCAGATTGATGAATAATACCCAAGGAGGCCCCAATATAATTCCATATATGAGTTGCAGCCTTCCCTTGTGTAAATGTGTGTTGAATGGAATCTGTTACAGGGTCATTGCAACAATAACATTCAACATTTGAATGATTACCAAATCTAGCTACCACCTCATTACAAGGCAATTTTCCTTTGCATAATCTCCAAGAAAGAAAGGAGATCTTAAAAGGAATAGATTTATGCCACAAATATTGCAGAAACTCATCTTTTTGCTTGATATTTCTCACCAGATTCCAAGCTGTTTTGTTAGAGTAGTGACCATCTTCAGTACAAGTCCAAATGGGATCATCATCTTGATCATTAGGGCCAATGTCCATGTTCATAATGCTTTGAACAATATTTGCAGGAAGTACACAAGGTTCTTTCATCCCATCTCCCATCTAACATAAAGTCTTTAACACATAATTTGGCAAGGAGGCCATTACTGTAGAGAGAAGGAATAAGGGCTAAAGGGCCAAAATTTGTCCATCTATCCCACCAAAAAATGCTATTACCTCTGTTAATGTTCCATTTGATGTGATTTTCTGCTATATTTCTTACCCAAACAAGACTTTTCCATCCGTGAGAGTTACCAGAGTTCCATTTCTTTTGAGCTATATGTTTATAAGCACAATACTTATTCTTCAAAAAATCAGCCCACAAAGAGTTTTTAGTTCTCAGTCTCCACCACCTTTTGATAGCGAGGGTGTTAGAGATATCAACTAAACTTCTAATACCTATACCACCTTCCTCTTTAGGACAACATAAGTTAGTCCAAGAGCTCCAGTGATATCTCCTTCTTTCATTTGAAGACCCCCCAATAAAACCTCACCATGTATTTCTCAATGGTGTTTGGAGTACCCTTAGGAGGGTTAAGAGCAGACATAGTATAAGTGGGAAGAGACTGAAGGACACTCTTTATGAGTACTGCTCTTCCCCCAACAGTGAGCATCTTTCCTTGCCAACCATTCAATCTCATAACCACTTTTGAAACCATGCCATCAAAATACTCCACTTTCTTTCTTCCAGAGTATAGTGGACAACCCAAATAAGTAAAAGGAAAAGACTTGTCCATATATCCTGTACATTTCCTCAACCTATTGATTCTGTAGGGACTAGTCATGGGGCCTGTAAGAAAGAAACTCTTATCTTCATTAACTTTTTGACTTGAAGCCTTTTCATATCTTTTGATTTTCTTCATAACCATCTTGACAGTTTTAGAGTTACCACTAGAGAAAATGACAATGTCATCTGCATAAGCCAGATGATTTATTTGAGGACCTCTCTTGTTCATAGAGAATGGAATAACATTATTATCATTGTTCAGGTTGTTCAGAGATCTTGAAAGAACCTCAGCTGCTAAAATAAATAGAGAAAGGGAGAGAGGATCCCTTTGCTTGAGGCCTTGAGAGGATTTGAAAAACCATGTCTTGTACCACTAACCAAGACTGAATACCACATATTAGAAATGATCATTCTGATAATATCTATCCAATCGCGGCTGAAACATGCTTCCTTTGAATAATTACATGATATTATGTGGTGGATTCGAGTCGAAAATGATGCCTACCAGTATGTTTTGTTTATATTGATACTACTTTTACTATGTCACTTGACATAGAGTAGTTGCAAAATTAGTGATATTTCTTAGGCGAAGACGAAGATGATCTCCGACGGTTTCTAATTCTCTTTCTTTATGGTGGGAGTTGTGTCTTATTATTTGAATCTTGTAATTTCTTAGAAGCTCTTGTACCTGTTTAGACTAGTTCCTTGGGGAGGGTTCTGCATATCTATATTTAAATAGGGAGTTAGCTTATATTTTGTTCACTTCCGCATTTGGGGCTAAGAGTTCTCCTATCTAGGTGTTAGAGTATGTGCCGGCACGATCATGACAATATATTAAAATGCGAGATAAAAGTAAAGAAGTAACAAAAGTGAAATGATCTTAATGAACGTCAACCTTTCATTAATTAGAACAAAGATGCAGATTATAACACTAATTTGGTGACATGATTACAAGCTTGTAAGATAACATTGATAAGATCCAAGAGTACAACAACAGCCTGAAATATAAGGACAAGCAATAAATAAAAGTTAGGAAAGTCTGGATATTGTTGTGGAGCTAAACAACTACTACCTCTAAAGACTTTGATGAACTCTAACTCAAGTGAGAATCACCTACTGCTGCACGAGACTCAAAACCTGCATAACAAAAGTAAGGGTGAGTATAAAAAACATGTGTACTCAACAACATCCTTAAATAAAGTGATGGTGAGGGTCAATCATAGATTCCTCTTTCCAACACACAGTCACACTCACATATATCAAAATAACACCTATATTCAAAGACAAACAAGCAACTAAACGGATAATTCCTAGTGGAGATAGAGAGAAGAACGCAAGGCATAGAATGTGAGCTAAGGTAAGGGGAGTAAGGACGTTCGTTTGCACTAGGATTATCGGTTAGGATAAAGACATATCTAGATTGCCTTACTTGGCTCAAATACAAGAAGATATAAATATATTTCAATTAGTTGATCATCTCCACTCAACCATGTAGTTGTGAGGCTAATAGTTCTAGATAATTAGAGGCTAGAGAGACAATGATATGTTATCTACGTTGTAACTCAAAAATACAATAGATATCCTAAATTAGCTTAACAAAGATAAATATATGTATGATAAAATTAAGCAAACACCATATATAGCCCTAGGCACTAATATCTCCGTGAACTACTCCTACAATCTTACTATATTCTACTTTCATTGCTTTAGTTATAATTAGTAGTATAAATAACAAACAAACTCTTTTGAAACTGAACAATACTTGTTAGCATAATTATAGCAGTTAAGTCACTATCTTGTCAGCGACTAAGTCCCAATGAGATTGATAAAACTAAATTTCCTGACAATTACTTTATTACTTTCAACCACGTACACACTTGCATGCATATTGAGAGACAATTGTTGGGGAATTAAAGTATTTTAATAAGCTTAAGATTTTGTTATTGTATTTTTTTAACAAGTGTTAACGACTCGATCTTAGTTTTACTATTGTAGATAGCATGATGTATTCAAAACTCTAATAGTGAGGCAATCCCTTCTAAGTTGAAAGGACTTGACTTCATTCCAACCGACACCCAAAATATTTTTCATCAAAGGCTTAGGGGGGAAACCTTGTTGCAAGTACAACACAACCAACCAGAACCCACACTAATAAGACCAGCTGAAGCAACACTTCCGTTAGCAGTGTATGAAGTGACAGTCCCACTCGCAGGAAAAGTTGACTCCCCATGAGAACCCGCAAGATCATCTTCAAAATTTCATAGAGATTGCAGACACTTAGGTCATATAAGATGTCTCATCGGACTATGTGGCACTCACCCTGTTTCCATTCTCACTTTTAAGGGGTGGCTTAAAGTTGAACCTGTCAGTTCTATCACTTCATGGGATGATCTTGAAAAAAGATTCATTTCAAGATTCTTTCCGTATGGAAAGACAACCAAGCTATGAAGTGAAATATTGGGGTTAAGACAGAAGGAAGGTGAAGGTTTGCCCCAATCATGGAAATATTTCAATACGTTATTGCTGAGTTGTACCCATCATTATCAGAATCAACAAGTTCTAGCTCACACTTCTATTGAATGTTTAGACATTCTCTCTAAATTTTTTCTTGATTTAGCTACAATTGGACGGACACTTGAGAAAACAAACGATGAGCTGGTGCTACTCTTAAATAGGTTGGAAGCCAATAATTCTGAGTTGATTAGTGAATCCAATAGAGGTAGAATGAAAAAGGTAGTAAGAATGCTAGAGGTGGATGGTATAACTGGAATGCAAACACAAATAGTAGCAATGAAAAAAAATTTAAGTCATCTGAAAAAATTCTTAGTGGTCAGACTTACATGAAAACTCTAGTTTAGCAGCTGCAGCATCCTTAGTTGTTATGCGAGATTTATGGAGGTGAACATATGGCTACTGTGTGTAGATCTAATCCAGAGTACATGTAATTTATGGGCAACGCAGCTAGAGACACTATCAGAACTTCAGGAACACTTATAATCCAAATTAGAGGAACTACCCTAACTTCTCATGGGTAGCACTTATAGTCAAAACCAATATAGACAACAGGGCCAACAACAAGGCTATCAGCAGAACAAAGGTTATTCGGTTCAGGGTCACCTAGGCGAGATCAAAGAGATATTCAAAATGTTAGAGGATGAGAAGCAGAAACAATCATCTACTGCAAAATATCATAACTTGGCAATCCGTCATCTTGAAAGACGGATGGGTCATATTGTTAGAGCTCAGAACACTAGAATTTAATGAGCTACGTGGACCCAAACCCAAAATGGATTAATGTTGTGACTATACGAAGGGCACCAAACAAATTAGTTGACAAAGCAATTGAGGTGAAAAAAGAAAGAGTATTAAAGCAGCCTACACCGGTAGCTACTAGACCCCCTCCCCCCTTTTCCATTCATACAAAGGTTGAGGAGGCAACATTTTTAAAATTACTTGATCTACTGAAGCAAGTAACCATTAATGTACATCTTATTGATATGTTGCATGACATTCTCCAATATTTGAAGGATATAGTGGCCGGCCAGCAAGTGAAGACTAAAAGACTATGACAGAGTAATGCTCATCTTGGATCCAAAATAGATTGCTGAGGAAGATGAAAGACCCGGGAAGATTCACCATTAAAGGTCCCAAACCCTCTTCTACTTTTTTAAAAGGGAAAATGCACAAGTAACTCCTAGACTATGATCGAAATCTTAAAGACACACCTTAACTAAACTAATGTTTTATTACCCCTGAACTCATTTTTTTGTAACTTTGTGCACCTTTTTAGCTTACGTAACATTCAAATATCTCCCACGCACCTCAATTGTGTGGAGTCACGGACTGTGCCACGTAAGACAAAAGGTGTATAAAATTACAAAAAAAATAAGTTCAGTGGGGTAATAGGACCTTAGTTTAGTTAAGGTGTGTCTCTGAGATTTCGGTCATAGTCTAGAATGGTACTTGTGCCTTATCCCTTTTTATAAAAACCCAAAACTCTTGTGTTTTTCTCTCCCATACTCAAAAATACTCCCTCCTCCTCCATTAAAATGGATTCACACAAGTTAAGATTTGGACAACTAAGCCCCACCTCAGCTAGCCGCTACTGCTAAACCAGATGCTCTAGTAGTGCACAAAAAAGTATGGTACTAAATGGATGATAATAAAGTGGAAGAAGTAGTTCAAAACATTCACTAAGGAAATATATCTCCCTGAGGCACAGACATATAAAGCAAGACTATGGGCAGAGTTTTCAAATATCTGAGTTAGAGTACATAGTATGGGATTGCAGTTCATATTTTTCAGATCCGGGTGAATTCAACTTGAGCCTAGAAAGGTAGTTATATGCTAACTGATAACCATCGGGGGAGCCCGAGAAGTGTGTTACTCGAGGTTGAGATGTAAAGTTTAATGTTAATAGATTATGCCTCAAATTAGGAACCCACTTTAGGCGATCCTAGTATATTAACTACATATATTACCAGGACATATTCATCACATTTCTTGCTTTACTAGAGAAGCTTGATATTGGCTGAGGATTGTTTATAGATAGTTAGTGCCTCTATATAGCAATAACAAGTGATAAGTCTTAATACTCCTAGATGTTTTGATGATCTCCTCACAAGTGCAAGGACCCGGTCTTCTGCAGAGTATGCTCGTCTAAGGTCATATGTTGTACAGCTGGAAAGCTGTCTACGTTAGAAGTTGGTGAAGTCGCCATTGTACTACACCAACCAGAAGCGACAAGGTTGTTTGTTCAAAGGGTATTAACTCTTGATGTTTGATATATTCAAGAAACACAACAAATCAATCATTCATTCAAAGAGAGATATTCAAGCTTCAAAACAGCAAGGGACCTATTAGATTGCATTATTGCTTCTTGTACCAGCTGTTACTTTGAGTGCTTGTATTTGTGTATATTGTAAGAATCATTTCACTTGTGATAGAAATGTTTCAACCTTTGGTGAATCATTGTAAGAACTTAGTTGTGAGTAACTTAGTGTCTTATGTCAAAGTCTATATTAATCAGTTGGGTTAGTATAGTGGGCAATGCAGGCAATGCTTAGGCTCATTGAGTGATAGTGTATTACTCAGGATAGAGATTAGTAGGATAATCTTGTGTGTGTTGTAAACTGGGTTTTACTTTGGCTTGTGAAGTTTAGTAAAAGCAGTTTGGAAATCTTGTGAGGACAGGTCGTGGTTTTACTCCCTTGAGCAAGGAGGTTTTCACGTAAAGTTGTGTGTTCAATCTTTAATTTTAACATTTATCTACTTTCTGCTATTGTAACCGTGCTAAGGACCTGGTCCTATCGTAACTAGTGGATGCATACATTCCAACAAGTGGTATCAGAGCTTGACTTTTCAATTTGGGTAACACTAAGAAAAGAAAAGATCCTCAAGGAATGACTGCTCCACCCAACATGGAGGAAGGTCAGTCATTTACCAGACCACCCCGCTTCAATGGATAATACTATGGGTGGTGGAAGAATCGTATGCATGATTACATCAATGTTGAAGACACTGAGATATGGGACGTGATTCTTGATGGACCGTACATTCCCACAAAGGAAGTGAAAGATGGAGAGCTCACTACAACGGTTATCAAAACCAGAAAGGAGTACAATGAAATACACAGGAAGAAGATAGAAAAGAACTATAAAGCAAAGAAGATTCTAGTATGTGGAATCGGCTCAGATGAGTACAACCATATTTCTGCATGTGAGACATCCAAGGAGATATGGGGTTGTCTCCAAACAGCCCATGAGGGAATGACACAAGTTAAGGAGTCTAAGGTCGATATGCTTACGACTCAATATGAGAACTTTTGTATGAAGGAAAGTGAAACCATTCACGAGATGAACTCTAGATTCACCTCCATAACCAATAAACTGAGATGTCTTGGTGAGCCTATTCCCCCAAGCAAACAAGTTTGAAAGATTCTCAAAGTGCTTCTCAAGTCATGGGAAAGCAAAGTGAATGTTATAACTGAAGCAAAAGATCTGAAGACGCTTGGCATGGATGAACTTATTGGAAATATTCAAACCTATGAGCTGAACAAGAAACAGGGGACAAACATGAATGAGGGAAAGAAGGAGAAATCAGTTGCTTTGAAAACATCTCAAAACAATGCGACTGAAGAGGAGGATGAAATGGCATATGGCACTAGAAGGTTCTAGAAAATTATCAAGAAGCATGGAGGCTTTCAAAAGAAAACTTCGACCAGCAGAGCAGCAAATGCAAATGATCTTTGTCATAAATATGGAAAACCTGGTCATTTCATGAGGGACTGTCCCAGCCAGAAACAGGAAACTCAGAACTTCAGACCTCGTAGAAGGGACCAAGTCCTTGACCATGCCAAGAGAAAGGCTCATGCTGATCAACTAGTGAAGAAAGCTTTGGTTGTATGGGGAAATACATCCAGTGAATCTGAGGAAGAGGTAGACAGCCATGAAGATGTCTCGATGATGGTTGTTGAAGATGATGGAACTGTGTTCAACTCCATTTTCTCACTAATGGCAAAATCTGACGATGAAGAGGATCTGAATGAGGTAACCCTTTTTTATCTCAAAAATGATTTAGATACTCTTCCCATTAAAAGATTGAGAAAACTTGTTGTTGTTGATTGACTCAATTGATGAATTAACTTCTAAAAAACTGACAATAAGTGAAAACTGAGTTTGTGCGAGGATGAAAACTCATCTCTTAACTCTCAAATGTCTGAAATGAGTGTTAGAATAGGTATCCTAGAGACTGGTAGCTTGCAACTCAATGAGGAACCTGGTACCTCTGAGGGTGGAAAACAAAAACTCAGTAACTTTGAGGTTGAACTAGAAGAGAAACTTAAGACCTCTGAGTCTAAGTTAGTTGCGTCCCTTGAAAGGAACTCTCAACTAATGAAGTCAAGTTTTTGTCTGATAGGTGTTTGGTAACTAACTGTGTAACTAACAAGGTTGTTATGACTGCCAAAAGATTCAAAAATATGTATGTTGCAGATCTTGACTCGATAGAAGGAGACAATCTTTCATGCCTAAGTGCTCAAGCTGACAATGCAAATCTATGGCATAGGCGATTGGGTCATGTGAGTGCATATTTGCTGAACAAACTCGTTGCAGGGGACTTGGTCCATGGACTGCCAAAGCTGAAGTTCTCTGATGATAAAGTTTGTGATGCTTGTGTAAGGGGGAAACAAACAAGATTATCCTTCAAATCCAAGAAAAGTGTGAGCACAACCAGACCTTTGGAACTTCTTCATATGGATCTATGTGGACCTGTCAGAGTTCAAAGCAAAGGAGGTAAGAAGTATATTTTGGTAGTTGTTGATGATTTCTCTAGGTTCACTTGGAACATATTCCTGCGAACTAAGGACGAGACAGCTGGACTTCTGATCACCTTTGCCAAAGCAATTCAACTGAAAGTTAACTGCAAGATAGCTAGCATCAGATCTGACCATGGCACAGAGTTTGAAAATACTCAAATTGAAGAATTTTGTGCTGAAAATGGAATTCATCACAACTTCTCTGTGCCAAGGACTCCTCAGCAAAATGGAGTTGTCGAAAGGAAATACAAGACACTGGTGGATATTGCTAGAACTATGTTGATTGACTCAGGACTAGCAATGAATTTTTGGGCAGAAGCAGTCAACACAACTTGCTATGTTACAAACAGGTGTCTTATCAGGTCCATGATCAAGAAAACACCTTATGAGTTACTGAATGACAAGAAACCTTCTATTGCTCATCTGAATCATTTTGGTTGCAAATGCTTTGTACTGAATAATGAAAAGGATGACCTTGGCAAGTTTGATGTCAGGAGTGATGAAGGGTGTTTGTTAGGTACTCCTCTACCAGCAAGGCATACATAGTGTTTAACAAAAAAACTCTATGTGTTGAAGAGAGCATGCATGTGATTTTTTATGAGTCTGAGAGTAATTGTGAACACAAGGAAGACCCTGATTTGGAGGAGCTGATCAAGGGAAAACAGAACAAGGCAATCCAAAATCCTGGAAACAAACAGGTTGCTAAAGAAACTGGTGTAGAACTCACAGAAGAACCTGGTCCCTCTAGTTCAGCACATGAGGTACTATCTCAAAATCCAGAAGGAGAAGAAGGTGAATCTGATGCTGATGTGGAAGAAGAGATAACCAGAAAGTCCTGATGGAAGCATCAATCCTCACATCCACTGGATAATCTCATCTCCCCACTTGACTCCGGAATACAAACTATATCCAGAACAAGAAATCTAGTTGCATATTCAGCCTTTATATCATCCATTGAGCCTAAGAATATCAAAGAGGCCTTACAGGATGCAGATTGGGTAACATTAATGCAGGAAGAGCTTCATCAGTTTGAGAGAAGAAATGTTTGGCACCTGGTCCCCAGACCTATAAACAGAACCATAATTGCGACGAGATGGGTCTTTAGGAACAAACTTGATGAGCATGAGATTATCACCAGAAACAAGTCAAGACTCGTGGTGCAGAGATATAATCAAGAGGAGGGGATTGACTATGACGAAACCTTTGCTCATGTAGCCAGAATGGAAGCTATTAGAATCACGATAGCCTTTGTCGCTCATATGGAGTTTAAACTGTTTCAAATGGATGTCAAGAGTGATTTCTTGAATGGGAATTTGAAAGAAAAGGTGTATGTCAGACAACCTCCAGGTTTTGAAGATGTTGATCTGCCAAATCATATGTTGAAGTTGGATAAAGCTTTGTATGGTTTAAAGCAAGCTCCCAGAGCTTGGTATGAGCGCTTGTCAAAGTTCCTCCTTGCAAATGGATTCAAAAGAGGTAAGATTAATAATACCTTGTTCCTAAAAGCCAGAGGTAAGGAGTTGTTTATTGTGCAGGTATATGTTGATGACATTATCTTTGGAGCTACTTCAAATTCACTGTGCAAAGAGTTTGCTGATTTAATAAGTAGTGAATTTGAAATGAATATGATGGGGGAGCTTACTTTCTTCCTAGGATTGCAAATCAAGCAGTCTCCTCAGGGTACTTTTATATGTCAAGAAAATTATATAAAAGAATTGCTCAAAAAGTTCAATCTACTTGAGGCAAAAGTTCTTGACACTCCTATGAGCACAAGTGTGAAACTTGATCTAGATGAGGATGGTGTTGAGGTTAATCAGACCATGTACAGGGGAATTATTGGGTCACTTCTGTACCTCACTGCAAGCAGTCCTGGCATTGTCTTCAGTGTAGGGATGTGAGCAAAGTTTCACGCAGCGCCAAATGAGTCACATTTGAAGGCAGCAAAGCGAATTCTGAGATACCTGAAGGGAACTCAGGACCTTGTCCTCTTCTATCCAACTGGTGATTCGTTTGATCTAATTGGTTATGTTGATGTTGATTATGCAAGTTTTCTTGTTGATCGAAAAAGCACATCATGCATGGCACACTTCCTAGGATCATCACTGATCTCTTAGGGGACTAAGAATCAAAATTCAGTGACACTGTCTATAGCAGAAGCAGAATATGTGGATGTTGCATCATGTTGTGCTCAGCTACTATGGATCAAGCAATAACTGGAAGACTTTGGTATTCTCACAGACACTATTCCTCTAATTTGCAATAACACTAGTGCAATGAACATGGCCAAGAACCATGTTCAGCATAAGAGGACAAAACACATAGATGTGAGGCATCACTTCCTAAGGGACAATATTGAGAAGCAAAATGTGGTGATGAGTTTCTGCAAGACAGAAGACCAGTTGGCCGATATCTTTACAAAGCCCTTGAGTAAAGAATGTTTCATCAAAAACAGGTTGAGGTTGGGGATGCACAAGATCACCTGATTCCATGACAAGTTTGCACAAAATCTTCCATTTGATTATGTTAAGGAGGGAAGGTATCTATGCTTGTTGTAATGCTTATCATTTAAGAATTCATTTCTGGTACCTTAATGCAGGTATACACTCATGGCATGATGGCTGAAAGGAAAATCTAATCATACATGCAGGGCTACATAGTAAATGGGACCTGGTCCTTACGAGGTTAGTATCACTTATGCTACAATGTGTATCTGTCAGTGGTCACTACCACGTGTCTCTTACCCATTCATCGCATCAGTTTCAGACGTCTTTTCACTTTAAATCCAAAAGTCACTACTTTTCAGGGACCCGATACCTCTTGGACTTAAATATAAACCTAACCTCTGTGCATCCAAACATTTTAATCTCTTCCTAATCTCCGTTTGTGATTCACTACTCTGTTCTTAACTTTTTGCTTCTTCTCATCAAAATGTCTAACTCTTCTTCATCTTCAAAGCTTTCTATCTCCCGAGAAATTGAAAACCCTAATTCATTCAATTTCTGAATTCCTCCCACAGAAGAGTCCCATTCTTCACCAATATGTGGTGCTGCTGAGATGGGGAAATCCATCACACCTCATACCAAAGTGGTGGCTTCTCTTACATTTCCATCTGGGGAAGTTGTACCTTGTTCACCGATGTTGGTTCTGTCCGGTGAAAAATCTCAAAATTCAGAGGCCCAATTAGTGGTGAAACCAAGTGGTGATCTTCCCTCTGAAGATATAGAAGTGGTTTCTAGGGTTGTGTCTTCTATGATGTCTGAGTGTTTGTTTGATGGAGATTTGCCTAAGGGAAGGGGTCCGAGTCAAATATTCTAGCAGCAGGGTCAGAACTAGTGGTTGTGCAAAGTTTGGCTTCGCTTAGGAGAGATGTTCAACCAACTATGTTGGAACAGGAGTAGAGATCACCGGAACATGTCCTTCACAATGTTCAACCTGTGTTTGACCAAACTCCCAAGTTGATTGATGTTGAAAGTGAAAAGAAGGAGGAAGAAGAACCTCCTTTGAGATGGAGAAGAAGAGGGGTTCGAGGTACCAATACTTTAACAGTTAGTGTTCCAGACCAAGACATCGTTACCAATACCCATGAGGCTGACCTCACTAATGAGTCCGCTGAGTTTGAAAAGGAGAGACAAAGAAAAAGAAAAGGGAAGGGAAAGATGGTTGAGTCCCACTCAAAAGGGGACAAGAAAAGGTATGGGACCAGGAGTGAAATGCAGAAAGTTATGGGGAGTGCCATAGCAGCAAATGTAATTCAAATAGAGAGGGTTAGGAAAAGATGACGAGAAGGTCACTTGCCTGAAGAAACCAGATCAACTCCTTTGCCAGTTGGTTCCAGTGATACTGAATCTGATGATATCACTGCATATGTGGCGAAACAAAGAAAGAAAGCTGAGGTTGAGAGGGTTAAATCAAAGGGAAGTCAGAAGTCTGTAAAGAAATCTCTTGTGAAGAAGGAGAGAGTGAAGAAAAGGGTTACTGTTAAATTAAATCAGGACAAGGGACCAGGTCCTAATGTTCCAAAACAAGTTGCAGACAAGGAAATGACCAGGGAAGAGCGCATAGCTGAAATGGAGAACCAGAAAGTGTTGAACGGTAGAGTATTCGACCTTGACATTTTAACTGAATTTGGTATGTCTAATCTATTTGATGTTGTTTCTCTACAAGGATGGGGATATCTATTTGATGTTGTTTCTCTAAAATGATGGGGATATCTATTTGAACCTCCAGCACCATACTTGCATGAACCTAAAGTGCATGAATTTTACTACAAAATGGAGCTTCTAGAGGATGGGGAGGGGGGTCAAAACTACTGTGAAGAATATTAAAATCTTTCTAGAAAAGGAAACTTTGGGGATCATTCTAGGTATGCATGCAAGAGGAATCCGATCAATTTCAGGTTGCAAGCCATCTAGTGAGTTATCAAAATAGGCCAAAAAGCGTGGGGACATCAAGCGTGCAGAGTTGTCAAATAAGTTTCTCAAATGAGAATATCAACTACTCTTGGAGTTCATCAACAAGGTAATGGTACCAAGGATGGAGAAGAAAACTATAGCATCTGCTGCTGATCTATTTCTCATGGAGAAGCTGGATGAACTTGAGAAAATAAATCTCCTTGCTATAATGCTTGAACATATGCACATGGTGATGACCTGGAAATTGGCAAAGCACGGCATCCCTTATGGCTACTTGTTGAATTATATGTTCAAACATTTCAAAGTGCCTTTGGGACGAGGGATACCTGGTACCACCAAGCAAGTGTTCACTGATGCTACCCTACTAGAATGTGAGTGTGTTGAAGGGAAGGCCAGGGGTAGGCATCAAGTGGAAGATCTTCTAGAGCAGCAAGTCTCTCTTAAATGAGAGTTGACTGATCGCACCGTGATCTTGAATGATAAGGAGGTTGAGATTGCGCAACTGAAATCTCAGCCGCAGAAGGTTGTTTCCAAGGGACCTGGTACCAGTGGTGAGGATGAGCAAGTGGTGCAAAAGTTGAGAGCTGAGAATGAGCAGTTGCTGAAGACAAATGCCTCACTAGTGAGGAAGTCAAGGTTCTCAACAAGTAAATTATTCAGGCTCATGAGGCTGCAAATGAGAAAATGTCCTTGCTCATGCGCACCCTTAATCCCATTCCCCCTCCGTCCTAAACGAGTCTTGTCTCCCTAGTCTTTTCATCCCTGGTTCAAAGCTCTAGTGGCTTTGTGTACTGTTTTGACGGACTCATGTGGTCAACTTTTGTGATCTAATGCTAATTGTTACTGTGCCCTGTTTAGTATGGTTTAATACTCTCTTTGTGCTTACATGTACATGCTCTGTGTGGCCCATGGCCCTGATTTCTTAAATGTTTTGCATATAACTCGCATATGTTTACTGCTATTCCTTTTCAATGATGTCAAAAGGGGAAATTTTTGGTAAACTGTTGTGAAATTAGAAGGTAACTGAACAAATTAGTAGGGAACTGAACAAAGGGGGAAGAACAATGAAGGGAACTGAACAAAGGGGGAAGAATAGTGATAGGGGGAATAGGTGACATGGGGAACTAATGTAATTTTTGAATGAATGCTTAACACTCATGTGAGGTTGAATGTAGGTTGTTTGTCATCATCAAAAATGGGGAAAATGATAAGTCTTAATGCTCCCAGATATTTTGATGATCTCTTCACAAGTGCAGGGACCCGATCCTCTGCAGAGTATGCTCGTCCAAGGTCATATGTTGTACAACTGGAAAGTTGTCTGCTTTAGACGTTGGTGAAGTCGCCAGTGTACTACACCAACCAAAAGCGACGAGGTTGTTTGTCCAAAGGGTATTAACTCTTGATGTTTGATATATTCAAGAAACACCAACAAATCAACCATTCATTCAAAGAGAGATATTCAAGCTTCAAAACAGCAAGGGACCTAATATATTACATTATTGCTTCCTAAACCAGCTGTTACTTTGAGTGCTTGTATTTGTGCTTATATTGTAAGAATCGTTTCGCTTGTGATAGAAACATTTCAACCTTTGGTGAATCATTGTAAGAACTTAGTTGTGAGTAACTTAGTGTCTTACGTCAAATTCTATATTAATCAGTTGGGTTAGTATAGTGGGCAATGCAGGCATTGCATTGGATCATTGAGTGATAGTGTATTACTCAGGATAGAGATTAGTAGGATAATCTCGTGTGTGTTGTAAACTGGGTTTTACTTTGGCTTGTGAAGTTTAGTAAAAGCAGTTTGGAAATCCTGTGAGGACAGGTCGTGGTTTTACTCCCTTGAGCAAGGAGGTTTCCACGTAAAGTTGCGTGTTCAATCTTTACTTTCAGCATTTATCTACTTTCTGCTATTGTAATCGTGCTAAGGACCCGGTCCTATCGTAACTAGTGGACGCATACATTCCAACAACAAGGTAATCATTCATATAAACAAGTTAATCACTTATCCAAAAAAAAATCAATTTTCAATATGTTGAATATTATTGTTTGGGAGACGACGGGCACAATCGATTTCTCACAACTTGAATTTTATTATATCAAAGTAAGGATCCGCTTCGGTCTTACAATCTTGATCACACTTGTTGCTTGCTTCAGCAACACTCCTTACTAGAGCACTCACACTTGTTTGCTCTCTTGCTTTCTTACTTACTTGGTTACTTAGTTTGTTTTTGCTTGGTTACAACTCTAATGGACCACCTCTATTTATAGGAGGTGATGGAAGAATCTAGAGAGATACATACTACTCTATTCTAGAATATTCCTAGCTATCTTTTTCTAGAACTACCTTTTCTAGAATATTTCTAGACTATTCTCTCTAGAATACTAATTCTAGAGATCTTCCTTCAATTCTCTACAACTCTGAAATATTCTAGATTTTTCTTGATTTATCTGAAGTAAAGAATTAAGTTGGTGATGAATTCTTAACACTATATTTCGATAATCATTCATATAAACATGTTAATCACTTATCCAAGAAAAAATAAATTTCTATTGTGAACAAATGTATGAAAGTAAACATAAATGAAATTTTCCCTAAAATAAAAGAAGTAAATACCTGGTCATGCTATGGGTATCAGATGGAGAAACCAAAGATAAGGAAGATTTATCAAGCTCTTCCTCCAAATGTTGTTTTTGTATTTGCAACATGGACATTTTCTTACAAAAAGAAATATTATTTTGTACCATTTCAAGCTCCTTTTCAAGTGCTTCAATTTCTGCCCTCAACTCTCTTTCAATTGCAAGACAACCATGCACAGGATTTTCCTTCCTAATCTTAGCCTCTAAAATTAGAGTTTCAACAAGTTTTGCTCTCTGATCATCAGCAACAAAATTAAGATGCTTAATGGTATTATTTACTCCAAAAAGTCTATAAACATTTTGAAAATCTTCATCTTTAGTAGAAGGAAAATATGGAGCTAACTGACAATTTGGTTCACATTTTTTCCTTTGGTGCTTGCACGCTGCACATGTAGTAATAAACATCATATCAACATTCATATGCCTTCCACTTGAGAATTATTAATCTTAAATCCTTGATTGAAAATGAAAATAAGCAAAGTTTTTTTTTTATTATTATATATGATTTTCTTGTGTGAATATACAAAAATATATAGGGATATAACTATGTACTACTTCTATATAAAGTAGGTAATAAGATTAGATCGTGTTAATCAAAGGTTTCATTCATAAATAAGAGATATGTTTAGTAGGAAAATCCTTCATGTTACGAAATATGTTCATACTAGGTTAATTACTTAAGAGGTTCATATAACATTATTATAGATCAAACTAAGTTCAATATAGAGTGTGTAATTGAGAAAAAAAAGAATGAAATATTAGCAGAACAAATTAAATGCTACTTGCCTTTTGTTCTAATGATAAAAAAATTCAAATTATAGATTTTCTTAAAGGTTTAAGATTATGTTACGAATATGCTGAAATTTCTTCCAAAAACATAATTATTTTTTCCAAATAATTATAGGACATCAACCGTTTCAATCTATTATAGGACAATGATAGAGCTATCAATAACATAATCTTAATTAAACCTTAAAAAAAATTATTCGAAACATAATCTTAAACTTCAAAAAAAATAAAAAATTGTCATGTCAATTTTTTTTAGTGATAAATTTAGTTAAATGATTTCATTGATACAAAGACTTAAGTTGAGTGATTTTAGATACAAAACAAAGTTCAAAGACTTTGCTAGATAAATTCTCAAACTTGAGTGAGCTTTTGAGATATTAACTCACTTTAGTTAATAGGTAAACAATTATAGTGTGTACGATAACTACACCCCAATCCTAAATTAATCGGGATAAGCTTTATGAATAATTATTGCTGTAAATATTATTTCCTTCGAATTCATAATATCCAATAAATTCTTTTCGGTAAACAAATTTTCATTTATACAAAAAGTGATATTAGCATTTCAAGGATAGTCAACCCTACTTCAACACCGAAACTTCACCCAAACAACTCTACCGAAGTAAATTCTCAACCACACGCTAATCAAAACAATCCTCAATTATCATGAATGGAAAGAGTTCATCAAAAGAGTCCAATGATACCCATATTGATAGGATTTGAAATTGGGGGTAAAATAGTTCTAGAATCACTTCAGAAATCATAAGGGTAAAATCATATTTTTAGTTGAAAATCAAGTTCTACAAGCCAAGAGGAGTTTGTGGTTTAAAACCCCATTAAAAACAAGCAAGAATCGAGCTCTAAATCAAGAATTTACTATTTTTTCAACTTTGGGAGAAAAACCCCAAAACACACATTTAAAATGCGGTCAAAAATGAGAAATTTCGAAAAACTTTGTCAAAATTAGTTTACCACAATACAAGGATCTTAAATCCTGAAAATCAATGAAAACCTATTCCAAATCGACATCAAGGTATGATAGTCTTCAGCTATAGAGCTCTTTCCTCCATATGGTTCCTAAATTCTCCAATTTACAAGTTAGAAATCTCCAAATGAAGTTAGGATTTTCTTCCATGTCATGGATTCCTTTCAATAACTGAAGTTGATAAAACAAATCATCAATGCGCGAAAGAGGATATTTTTTCTTCATCATTATGTTGTTCAACTGCATATGGTCAATACACATTCTCATAGACCCATCCTCCTCATTTACAAATAAGACATATGCACTCCAAGATAACACAATAGGATGAATGAAACCTTTACTCAACAAGTCATATGTTTCTTCAATTCCTTAAATTCAGTTAAGGCCATACGATAAGGAGGAATAGAAATATGCTTAGTGCGCGGCTCCAAATCAATAACAAAATTAATATCCCTCTCGGGAAGAACACTTAGAAGGTTAGTAGGGGTAACACTTACAATTCACAGCCAATAAGTATCTCATCTTTACCCCACGTTGTTATAGCCAAAGTTACTCATCATTAAACAATTCACAATGTATATAAAACCCTTTACCAATTCTCATTACTCCCAATCACACAAATGCATACAAGGTTCAATATACTTAACAAGGAGTTAAAATATCCACTTGCCTTAAGAAATCAATCAATTAATCACTTTGGAACTTAAGCTTTCCCTTTCAGACGGGTCTCCAAATCAACACAATCTTTTTAATATAAAATCACAATAAAAAATTGAAACAAACAACACTCATCTAAAAGATTTTGAAAAATTGGGTCAAATCGACCTAAAAACTCATTCTCAAATACTAGGTTTAAATCTAGAACTTGTATCAATTCACGTTACCCAAAGGTTTTTGAAACCATTAGTGAAAATCCCTTCAAAACCGTGAGTTCTTGAAAATCTCCAAACTTTGAGTTCAAAATCAATAATTTGATGTTTAAAATTACAAATGATAATTGAAGATTTAGGGTCACAAATACTTACCCAAAAGATTTATCATGAAAATCCCCTTTGAAATCGCCTCCCTAGAGTTCTCCAAGTTCAAAAATGGGGAAGATTCCCAATTTTGGAAAAACATAACACTACCAGTAAATTACTCTCTACGAACATGGACCTTGTGGGCAAACGCAGAGGTCGTCCCTCACATGCGAACGCGGAGAGTACATTCTCCACCTTCAGCAAATGCGACAACACTCCCGCGAATGCGGGGGTCAACACTCTTACCCTCTGTGATCGCAGTCGAGCCTCCATAAACGCAGGGTTCCCACACAACACCATTTGCGAATATAGTCACCATCTCCGCAAATGCGAAGTGTTTGGTACCAGATGACAGAATATTAGCAACACCAAATACCAAAACTTCACTGAATGATCCCTCGAGATTTTTTTGGAATGTCGTACACAAAAATTAAATATGCTGCCCTACTAAATTCGACGTTTCAGACTCAATAGAACCATCGAAATATAGATTCGAGGTCTCTTTGATTTGAAATCGGTGAAAGTCATAATAATCTTACTTAAGACTAAAAAAAATACCAAACTGCCATCGAAACCTCTGAAAATCAATTAAGACCTCACCTATGCCAAAATCATCCCCCAAATCCAATGAAATCGTTGAAACTCCGATATAATCATCCATACTCCAAATACTGACTAAAATCAACTCATGGTTTAAATCCCCTTAAACTTCTAACTCAAGGCATTAAATCCATGAAACAACTCTAAAACAGAACAACAACAACACTGTTAGACCAAATTCCACATTTCGGAGCTGATGGAACTGAGGAAATTCCATTTCAAGCCTCGAATCTCCAGTTTTTCCTAAAAACCACTTTTAACAACTTTAAACCATTTCAAACTCAAAACTTCCAAAATTTATAATTTTTCAATCAAATTACCAAACCAACTTCGAAAATTGATCAAACATGACTCAAGGCAACTATTTAAAGGGGTAAAATGGTAATTTTCTAAATATGACCTTCAGGGTCATTACATAAACTCATACCACAAAAATTCTAACAAACAATAAATAAAGCAGACAATGATGAGAAAGAAGCGACTCTAAACACATTAGTATCTCACTTAGAACTTTGGGTCACTCTTATTTTCATCTATAATTTCCATCTGAATCTACTTCTATTTTCTTGTTATTCATACCTTAACTCTTTGAGTGAAAATTTTCTCTAAGTTCTTGTGAAGAACTATCAAACTCACACCAAAAAAATTCAATAATATCTACATCTACTGAACCACCAAAATCTGACGTGAGAAGTAACCCTTTGACCCTAGGAACTTTTGAGACCTGATGTCTTTGGTAAAAACAAAAAGTTGCAGCAATATAAATGAATTGTTTTTTCAAATTCAACCACAAAAACACTAACCAACCACAGAGCAGTATGTATATAGATCAATATTGAGGACCATTAAATAATTTAATTTATGCAGTCCAACCTGTTATTCATGATGTACAAAAGGCAACATCAACTGAAAATATTAAATGTCAATAATTCCCCTAAAATAGCTTGTTAAACTTGAGTTTTTTTACCATTAAAAAAGGAGTTCATCTTCAAAAACATTAATGTACAAACAAACCAATGCAAGTAATAAAGGAAATCCTCAAACAACCCATAACCTAGGTAAACAAGGAGCTTAATTCTCCCTTATATAAGGCAAGTATACGAGAGCTTGTGCTGAGGACGGGCCCAATACTGCAGGTTAGTCGTTTAAGCTCATATAAATAAGATCAATTAAAATATTTGACAATTCTAATAGATAATGACAAAATTCAGATAGTTATAACTTTATAATAACTAAATAGATATGATCATATTGAAATAAGAATGAGAATGCATAAGGAAAAGGAAACATAACTCAATCAACATCCAAGAACAACCAATATAATAATAAGAATGAAAAACATCATTTGAGCAATGTTAGATTAACTAAAAAAATCTAAATTTGGAGTTTGATATCTCGGTTATTAATAAATAGGATACATTAATTGATTCTATATATTCTAAATAAGAGAAAAACCACGGGCCAAGAGGAGAAACTGATATCACTATAGTAAGGAATTTTACATTGTGTAGTCACAAATACAATACTCAAAGTGACTACTACACACTCAAAAGGAATAACACTCTTTTGATTTCCACCTTACTAAAAATATCGCTCACACTCTATTTTTCTTCATAGACTATTTTTCTTGTATAGTCTATAAAATACCTCACTTTGCTCTCAAAATGGTTTTTTCTCTCTAACTTGGTGTATCTTAGAAATGAGCAAATGGCTCTATATTTATAGGAGAAATCTACTCCTAATGATGTCACCAATGACATCATGAAAATACCAAAGCTTCAAACTTAGTAACTATGTAGTTATCTTGGTAAGATTTAGTTGGTATGTAGTTGTACCAACTTAAGACTTTAACAAAAATGGGGCTGGAACCCCACAAATCTCCCCCTCCAGTCCCATTCACTGGAAGGAGGTATCTTCATCTTCTTTAGAGAGAGCTCATACCCACAAGTTCTTTGCATAACTCGAACTTGTCTTTCAGTATCGTCTTGGTCAGCATATCTGCATGATTTTCACTTGTGTGGATCTTTTTGACGTGAAATGATTCACTTTCCACTTCCTCACGAATCCAATGATATCTGACGTCGATGTGTTTTGTCCTTTCATGGTATATGAAGTTCTTGCTCAAGTCTATTGCACTCTGACTGTCACAATAGACAATATACTCCATCTGATGCAAATCAAGCTCTTGAAGAAATCGTTTTAGCAATATCATCTCTTTGCCGGCTTCAGTAGCCGCAATATACTCAGCTTCAGTTGTTGATAGTGCAACACATTTCTGAAACTTTGGCTGCCATGATATAGCTCCCACTGAAAAAGTAAACAGATATCCAGTAGTGGATTTTCTATTGTCAAGGTCACCTGCCATATCAGCATCTGTATAGCCCTTCAAGATTAGATCTGATGCTCTAAAACATAAGCATTCATCTGAGCTTCCTCTAAGATACCTGAGTATCCACTTCACAGCTTCCCAATGCTCTTTTCTCGGATTATCAAGAAATCTACTGACAACACCAACTGCGTGAGCAATATCAGGTCTAGTGCATACGATTGCATACATTAGACTTCCGACGATGGAGGAATATGGAACTTTGGCTATGCTCTCTTTTTCCTCCCTAGCTGTAGGACACGTCTTCTTACTCAACTTCATATGACCAGCAAGAGGTGTGCTCACAGGCTTAGCATTCTTCATATTGAAGTGCTCTAGTACACGTTCAATGTACTTCTTCTGTGACAAATAAATCTTCCTTTTATCTCTGAGACGAATAATTCTCATGCCCAAAATTTGTTTGGCATGACCCAAGTCTTTCATAGCAAAAGACTTACACAACTCGTTCTTCAACTCGTTAATCTTGGAAGTATTCTTGCCCACAATCAACATATCATCCACATACAGCAAAAGGATGATAAAAATCACTGTCATAATTTTTTTGTACAAATGCACAATGATCTGAATAAGTCTTCTTATAGCCTTGCTCCTCCATAACAAATTCAAACTTCTTATACCACTGTCTAGGAGCTTGCTTTAAGCCATAAAGACTCTTTTTGAGTTTGCACTCAAAATTTTATTTACCTTCTACTTTGAAGCCCTCGGGTTGTTCCATATAAATTTCTGCTTCTAGGTCACCGTGAAGGAAAGTCATCTTCACATCCATCTGCTCAATCTCTAAATTAAGACTAGCAGCCAAACCCATAACTGTACGAATTGAGGACATTTTGACAACAGGAGAAAATATTTCATCAAAGTCAATATCCTTCCTTTGACCAAATCCCTTAACAACCAATCTAGCTTTGTACCTGGGCTTCAGGTTGTGTTCTTCAACTTTAGCTTTGAACACCCACTTGTGCTTCAAAGCTCTCATGTCCTTGGGCAATTTTACCAACTCATAAGTGTGGTTCTCATGTAGAGACTTCATCTCATCTTGCATGGCTTCAATCCATTGATCCTTGTGCTCATCTTCCATAGCCTCCTCATAACATTCAGGTTCTCCCCCATCAGTGAGTAATACATACTCATTGGGTGAATAACGAGAGAAAGGAACCCGCTGTCTTGTGGACCTCTTAAGCGAAATATTTGATTCGTCCACAACTTCATGAGCATGAGGATCATCAATAACAATATCATTGTTATTATCAATATCAACATGTTGATTCGATACATGATTATGGGTGTCACCATGATCATCAAGCCCAACAACATCATGCATACTTGCGTGAGGAACTTCATCTAGATGAACTATGCCATTAAAACTTGAAGATTCTAGCTTCTCTGCTTTGTCAATATCTTCAATTGTTTGATTCTCCATGAAATTAATATCACGGCTTCTCACGAGTTTCTTCTTAATTGGATCATATAGCCTGTACCCAAATTCATCAAGGCCATATCCAATGAAGATGCATTGCCTTGTCTTGGCATCTAACTTTGACCTTTCATCTTTCGGCACATGTACAAAAGCTTTGCAACCAAATACTCTCAAATGGTCATAGGAAACATCATTTCCATACCAAACACTATTTGGTACATCACTTTCCAAAGCAACAACATGAAATAGATTAATAACATGTGCAACGGTTAATAAAGCCTCACCCCAAAATGAGTTTGGCAACTTTGCTTCAAAAAGCAAACATCTAACTCTTTCCATCAAGGTCATGTTCATCCTCTCAGCCAAACCATTAAGTAGAGGAGTCTTAGGAGGAGTCTTCTAGTGTCTAGTACCTTGATGCTTGCAGTATTCATCAAATGGTCCACAATATTCACCACCATTATCAGTACGAATACATTTCAGTTTCTTTCCAGTTTCTCTTTCAACTGAAGCCTGAAACTGCTTGAAGTCACCTAACACTTGGTCTTTAGTCTTCAAGACATAGACCCAAAGTTTTCTCGAGCAGTCGTCAATAAAAGTGACAAAGTAGAATGCACCACCCAATGTCCTTGTCTTCATTGGACCGCATAAATCAGAGTGCACCAATTCAAGCAACTGTGTCTTTCTTGAAGGAGGGTAAGACTTAAAGGAAACTCTATTTTGTTTACTAGCCAAGCAGTGCTCACACTTTTCTAATTTAGCACTTTTGAAATTTGACAATAATTTCTTCTTAGCTAGAACATTAAGTCCTTTTTCGCTGATGTGGCTAAGCCTCTTGTGCCATAATGTTGAAGAGTCATCGCTCTCAACAACATTTACCATATCGACACAAGCAGAAGTCGTAGTCCAGTATTGACCACGACGTTTGTTACCACGAGCCACAACTAAGGAACCCTTAATGAGTTTCCATTTTCCATCACCGTTGGTACTAACATATCCTTCATAATCCAAAACACCAACATAAATCAGGTGCAGATGAACATTAGGAGCATGTTTCACATTGTTCAAAACTAGTTTAGTTCCAACACTAGTTTCCAAACAAATTGTACCAATACCAACCACCCTAGAAACAGTCTCAATACTCATACTCAAGGTTCCAAAATCACCAGGAGTATATGAAGAGAAAAAATCCTTCCTCGATGTCACGTGAGATGCGGCACTAGTGTCCATAACCCAGCTTGACTCATCACAAGCAATATTTATCATATCCTCATCAAGGACGGTAATAAGATCTTCGGTGGTGATGGTGGCTAGGCAATTTTCATTGCTATCTTCTTTAGTTTCCTCTTTGTTTTTGTTCTCCCTCTTCAACTTCCTGCATAATTTCTTTGTGTGCCCTTTCATGCTACAATGATAGCACTCAATATCCTTAAGTCCGCCTCTGTATTTTCTCCTATTTTGTTCTCTATTCTGAGAACCACGAGTTTTGTTTCTCCCTCTAAAGCCAGTTATCAAGACATCCGACGAAGAAGAACCTTGAGATTTTCTTCTCATCTCTTTGTTCAAAACACTACTCTTGGCAGAATCCATTGAGATCACACCATCCGGAGCAGAATTCGACAATGAAGTTCTAAATGTTTCCCAAGAGTCTGGTAGGGAACCAAGTAGAACAAAGCCTTGAATTTCTTCATCAAATTTGATGTCCATAGCAGATAATTGGTTCATGATCCCCTGAAAATTATTCAGATGGTCTGTCATCGGAGAACCATCATGATACTTTAAACTCAACATCTGCTTTATTAAGAACATTTTGTTGTTGCCAGTCTTCCGAGCATACAAACTTTCAAGATGCTTCCATAAGGTTCGAGCATGTGTCTCCCCAGAAATATGGTTCAACATATTATCATCAACCCATTGTCTAATGAATCCACAAACCTGTCTATGCAACATATTCCACTCTTCGTCTGTTTTATTATCAGGCTTTACAGTGGTAAAGACTGGTTGATAAAAATTCTTGACATAAAGTAGATCTTCCATTTTCCCCTTCCAAATGGCATAATTAACACCATTCAAAGTAACCATTCTACTTGTGTTGGCTTCCATTATTTATCCCCAAAAAATTAGTTATTGCAAACCAAAGTAAATCTTTTCTGATGTGAAAGTTCAGATTGTGCTGCAACCACAGAGCATACTCAGATAAAACCTTGGCTCTGATACCAGTTTATTGGAAAAAATGCGGACAAACACAAAAATATATATAGTAAAAGTAATGGAAATAAAATGGGAAAATAATGACACCAAGAATTTTACGTGGAAACCCTTCTAAATAAGAGAAAAACCACGGGCCAAGAGGAGAAATTGATATCACTATAGCAAAGAATTTTACACTGTGTAGTCACGAATACAATAATCAAAGTGACTACTACACACTCAAAAGGAATAACACTCTTGTGATTTCCACCTTACTAAAAATATCGCTCACACTCTATTTTTCTTCATAGACTATTTTTCTTGTATAGTCTATGGA
Source organism: Solanum chiquidenum (assembly GCA_029582725.1). NCBI lineage: Eukaryota > Viridiplantae > Streptophyta > Magnoliopsida > Solanales > Solanaceae > Solanum > Solanum chiquidenum. Next base: position 49,865 of record JAJOOS010002093.1, read on the forward strand.
ATACCTCACTTTGCTCTCAAAATGGTTTTTTCTCTCTAACTTGGTGTATCTTAGAAATGAGAAAATAGCTCTCTATTTATAGGAGAAATCTACTCCTAATGATGTCACCAATGACATCATGAAAATACCAAAAGTTTCAAACTTTGCAACTATGTAGTTATCTTGGTAAGATTTAGTTGGTATGTAGTTGTACCAACTTAAGACTTTAGCAAAAATGGGGCTGGAACCCCACAGTTTCATTATATTCTTAAGCACCACTTCTTTATAACAATGCCCACACATTGAATCCACGTACACGACGAACACACATTGAATCCACGTACACGACGAACACACATTGAAACAAAAACTACACATTCTGATAGTTTCTAACAACCATACTGAGCAAAGGAAACATCTACAAATGCCAAATTGTACCACATAATTCAGATGCCCAATAAAAGATGCACAATTATTGTGGATCAGAAAAGCAATGCTATTTCTAAGAAAATTATCCATATCAAATTGGAATCTTTTTCGAAATACCGTTTAAGCATATTTAATTAGATAGTTTAGTTATACAATTTCACCTTATATAGAGGTAAGATATGTGTGCATCCCACCCTCCCCTACTTGTGAGATCACAATGGATATAAACTTTGTTGTTTCATATCTTGGGCTAGTTTTGCAAGTAAAAATAAACTTTGGTATTTCATATTTCGGGCTAGTTTAACAAGTGGAACAATGTCATCTATTTATATGATGAATTTCTTTCACATGTCAGAGAGGTGATGGAAGAGGTATTCTCCCAATTCTTGAGGATATGAATGGTTGTCGAGAGAGTCCCTTACATAATTCAACAATGACATAAGCTAAAATTTCCTCATTTCTATATTTTACTTGCAGACAGTAGAGAAAGAAAATATAAGGGAAAATCAACACAAAGATGTCAGTTACTTCACAATTGTGTTCCAAGATGAAGTTGAAGTCCTGGAGGTTTAAAAGGACAATGAATGGATCCCCACAAGCAGGTGTCATTGTTGTCAATATTAATGATACTTTTTATATAAATATATTTGTGATTGAAAAAGGTTAATTATAGCTAATTCTTGAAGAAATTGAGTAGCAGCCCGTTGGTACATCAATTACCTCATCCTACAAGTAAAAAAATCAATTCTTGTCAAATCCATTTCTTCTCCCTATCGGAGCCTCCCTCAACCCAAAAAAAAGATAAATAAATAATGTAGTTAGCTATAGAAAAAGATTCTGGATTTGAAGATTATTGATTGCTATAACGACTTAGAAATCTGTCTCGGATAGGCTTATTAGCAAGACAAAATTGTGAAGTTCATAACTTACCTAAAATCTATTATTTTAAGATTCTGGATATAGTTAAATCTTAAGAATCACCATTGTTACAACCTGAACAGGTCCTTACGAATGACAAAATTAAGAGTCTATGTCATAGGGTGTTGAGACCAATTGGAACATCAAAGAATTCATTTGCGTTCTTCCACAAGTTGTTAAGGGATAAGCGGATTCAACCACTACCCCAATTCAGGAAAGAAATTACAGAATCATAAAAAATTACATGTCATTCTTATATAAAAAATATCTACGAAAATAAAAGAAATTAAACAAGTCTAAGCGCATTTCCAGGCTCAAAGATGAGATTACTACATCACATTATGGAGTTAATATATCAGATGGTCACTCAACTATGTATTCTTTTCTCATAAAGTCACTTAGCTTTCAATTTAAACTCAGAAGTCACTCAACTATGCACTTTTCTCTCAGAAAGTCACTCAACTTTGAATTTTATCTCAAAAGTCACTCAACTATTCACTCTTCTCTTAGAAAGTTACTCAACTTATTAAATTGATATTTTAATTAAGATTTGCTGATATAGATTTTTATTTTTAAAACCAGATTTTAAAAAATAAGAAAATATCCATTTAAACCATTTAATGATCCGCTCCACTTAACCCGACCAGCTAAAACTATAATATTGACCCATTTTACGACTTTTTCCCCCTTCTGTGCGTTTTTTTCTGGATCTCCATTGATGTTTTGTCTTCCTCTTTTAGTTAGGTTTTAATTTAGGCATCTCAATTTCAAACTCTATATTATGTAGGAAATTAAAGGAATTTGATGCATGAGTTTTTTTCCCCTTATTATTTCTCAATTTCAATTTGACTTTTAAACTCTATTGGTAAATTTCCATTGGGTCAATAGCTCAATGCTTGTAAAATTAGCATAAACATCGAGCTATTTTGTGGCCTTGGAATTGAATCAATTGAGTCAGCAACTAAATATTGGATTGCTGGTGTGACTATTGTAAGTCCTATTCTATTCAATCCTCTGAAAATTGCTATTTGTTAAACAATATCTATGAGGTACTAAAGCAAATCTTACCGCCTAAATTCAAGAACTATGAAGTCATGATTTTGAAAATTTGGAAATTAAAACCTAACTAAAAGGGGAAGAAGAGGTAGCAACAATGGAGAACGAAAAAATATATGCAAAGGAGCAGAGGAGAAAGAGTCATAAAGAGAGGGGATTATTTAGGAGTAGGGGCAAAAAAAATGGGTCATATTATATTTTTTAATGGGTCAGATCAAGTGGGTGGATCACTAAATGGTTTAAATGGTATTTTTTATTTTTTAAAATTTTGGTTTGTTATATAAACAAATTATATCAATTTTTTTAATTAAAATAACAATTAAATAGATTGAGTGACTTTCTGAGAGAAGAGTGGATATTTGAGTGACTTTTGAGTTAAAATTCAAAGTTGAGTGACTTTCTAAGAGAAAAGTGCATAGTTGAGTGACTTTTGAGTTAAAATTGAAAGTTGAGTGACTTTCTGAGAGAAGAGTGCATAGTTGAGTGACTATTTGCGATACTAACTCTCACATTATGCAATCCCTGAGGAGTGATGTTTGACAAAATAAAAAGTTAATGGATTCTAAGTTGTAAGTTATCAACTCATCATCTTGTCGTTTTCACAATTTTCTGATACTGACTGCTATAAACTTACAATTTACTTGTTTGCGTACTATTGTGGAAGAAGCAAAGTTAGATGTCATCTCTTTGGAAAGAACAAAAGTTAGGATAACTATGGAGAGTTTGAAATACTCGGATTAAAGGGTTAAATTTTAGAACTAAGTCAGCCTAATTTATTTTTTACTGAGGAGGTACAAATTTGTAAAGCAAATATTGAAGTTGAAATACCTAAAATACCATTGTAGCTGCTGTTTATGATTAATGACAGATTTGGTACTCCCTCTGTTTCAAAAAGAGTGACCTAGTTTGACTTGACACAGAGTTTTAGAAAATCTTGTGGTCCTAAATTAAAGTTATGTCAAATGTACTAAATTGCCCTTTAATCTTGTGACCTTAAACATGCCACGTGGAAAACATAAATTAAAATGTTACCAAAAAAGGAAAGAGGTCATTCTTTTTTAAACAAACTAAAAGGGAAAGAAGATCATTCTTTTTGAAACAGAGAGAGCACTTCCTAAGAAAGACTGGTTTTATTAGGAAGTTTTAAGTAAAATATTGTCTAAAAGTATAATCGTACAATTAAGCATATACAACATATAAATGAAAAATTAAAAAATACCACTAACTCTAGTTAAGTAGGGAGCTCAATTCTCCTTTCTATATAAGTGTAGAAAGAACATTTTAGCCCTAAAAATTAGGTTTATGACATTTTTGAACTAATAAATAGAAGAAACACATTTTGAACCGTTTTGATATATTAAAGGCATTTTAAAATCCAATTCTGTAAATTAAATGTCAAACTTACTGTTATTCATTCAATTCTTGGAAGAGCACATTACTAATTAGTAGGGGTGTAAAAAATAAGCCCAAATACAGGTAATTCATTCAATCCGTCCATAATTTTAACGGTTGATCTCACGATAATTTGAATTGAGTTCAATCTCAACCTATTCAAAGTCTTAACTTATTTTAAGAGAATCTTCAATTGAGCCCAATTTAATCTTTAATTTCAATCCGTTTTAAAATTCTTTATTTTCATTGATGTAATATATGTTTCTATATTGAAGGTATGAATTACTTTATATTTTATATCTTCTAAGATTTATAAATCCATTTGTAACATTTTATGTAAAAAAAATTTGAGTTAAATTCAAATTGTGGTTGTAAAGTTAAATAATAATATATTAAAATTATTGAGATTAAGCGGGTCAAATTCAGCGGGTCATCATGACCCAATTCAATTTTTATTTCAATGTGTTTCAATATCTCTAATTTCAATGCAATCCCCTGGTTTGATACCATACTTATTAGACTAGTGCACTTATTCGCACAGAGAAATAGACTATATTACCCGTCTTTTTTTCTGAAATAATTTTTACTTTATTTAAAAATTAATTTTGACTATGAAAAAATCAAATTAAACCTCCATGTTTAGAATTTCAAATAAAATGTTATTTTGTCTCATTTGTGAAAAAAATATATAACAAAACACAACTCTGATTTTAAAAATTTCTAGTAAAAGGAAAAATATTAATTTCTAATTATATATGGCCAAATGTCCACTAAATTCATGATTTTTCTTTCTTTCTAATACTCGAATATTAAAATCACTAAAAAGTATAATCAATTTTATTTTCAATATTTCTTTCAAACGTATAATCTAAATAGAAGAGATTATAATATACATAAAAGTCTTTTTCAAAACTTAAGTTCTTAAATTCTAAATCAAAAGTTAAATAAAAACATTATCTATATTTTGCATTAAGTAACTATGAAAAACAATATGTATAAAAATAGCTTGTTAGCAGACCTTTGACTATATATTTCTTCACTAAGTTGTCTATTTATTTAATTAGTCTTTGCTACTCAAGAAATAATTAAATGAAAACATGATATCAGAAAATTTCTTTAAAAACACATCACATTGTATCGTCCAAAAAAAAGAATATTAACACAAAAATAACTTTCATCTGTTTTTCTACTAAATAATTTTTTTTTGTGAAATGTTGATATTCATTTGGTGAGTAGGTATAAATATGATGGTATTCAATTTTTTTAATCAAGTTATGAAGTGTTTTAGGTTTTCAAGATTCATAAATGCACAAAGTTATACTAAAAAGAAAATAATATGTTCAATCTATTTGAGAATTTATTGAAAAGGCTAACGGGCAAGATATATATGCTTCATTAACGCTTAATTTTTTCCTTCCAAAGACAATAGAAACATTACATACCTTAATGAGTATAGAGGAGATAAAAAATATTTAAGTCTTACAAAATCTAACTATTATAACAATTTCTATAATCATACTTAAATACCATGAACTAAGTGTTAGAATATATGATATAGATATTCTGATTCTTTGTATATATCACATTAGTTAAGTGTATAATTAGTTCCTCTTATAGCTAGTTAGTTTCCTTAATTATAGTCATGTATTGATTGTATATAAACTATTGATATCAATGAAATAAGGCAAGGGATTAAACTCTTTCATGGTATCAAAGCTCAAGAGGAAAATATTCCGCTTCCTCTTCAAAACCATCCCCCCCTCCCTCTCTTCTTCGTCTCTTCTCTATCATCATGTCGGAATCAAAATCGTCCTTTCACCCTTCTCTTGTTGTATCCAACATCAAGAACTGTGTCCCCATCGTTCTTGAGATGGAGAACGTCCAGTATTCCATATGGGCGGAACTATTTAAGATTCACGCACGATCCCATCGAGTTCTTGACCATATTATTCCTTCGGCAAAGGGCAAGGAGAAAATGCCAAAAATAGAGGAGGAGAAAGAACTTTGGTCAACTCTTGATGCTACTGTTCTACTGTGGATCTATGCCATTATATCTCATGATCTTCTACATACGATTCTTGAGCCCGACACCACGACAATGGAGGCTTGGAATAGATTGCGTGACATATTCCAAGATAACAAACACTTTCGTGCCGTCACCCTGAGTACGATTTCACTCATGTGAACATGAAAGATTTTCCAAGTGTCTCTGCCTATTGTCAGCACCTCAAATATTTTTCGGACCAACTCAAGAATGTCGGCTCTCCCGTCGACAACAATAGACTAGTTCTTCAACTAGTCTCTGGCCTCACTGAACCCTACAAAGGTGTGGTTGGAGGTGGTGGTCAGATGGGAGGCGGCAACAGCCGCGGTGGCGGACAACAGCCATCAGGTCAGCATCCGCCACCCAATTCTCCATGGGCTGGAGGTCAGTCGTTACCTTGGATGGCACCGTGGGCTCCCTGGGCTATACCTCCTTGTCCATATCCGTAAAACTCATGGACAACCAATTATGGACAGCAGTCTGGTATACTTGGGCCCAGACCGCAGCAGGCCTACACGGCAGCTCCATCTCCAACCAACATTGAAGTTGCAATGCATACTCTTGGAATCACTTCTTCGGATGCGAATTGGTACATGGATACCGGTGCCACTTCTCATATGACATCCGCACAAGGTAACCTCATGTCTTATTTTAATATGAGTAATAAAGGTGGTGTAATAATTGGAAATGGTCAATCAATTCCAATTCATGGTTATGGTCACACTAAATTATCTTCGCCGTGTCCTCCCTTACAACTAAACAATGTCCTTCATGCCCCTCACCTTGTTAAAAATTTGGTGTTAGTTAGAAAATTTACAACTGATAACTCTGTCTCTGTTGAATTTGATCTGTATGGGTTTTCTGTGAAGGATTTTCGGACGGGGAGACCGATAATGAGGTGTGAAAGTCGGGGCGAGCTGTATCCCATCACTACTCCAACCAATTTTCCATCTACTTTTGCTGCTTTGGCATGATCATCTGGGTCACCCGGGAACACCTGTTTTGAACTTTCTTAGGAAGAATAAATTGATTGAATGTAATCAAATTAAAGACACTCGTATTTGTCATTCTTGGCCTCTTGGAAAATATGTTAAGTTGCCCTTTTATCCTTCAAATTCTCGCACTGTTATGCCTTTTGATATTATCCATAGTGATCTTTGGACGTCCCCTGTTTTGAGTTCATCGGGTCATCGATATTATGTCTTGTTTGTGGATGATTATTCAAAAAATTTGTGGACTTTTCCTTTATCGCACAAATCACAAACGTTTTCCATATTTTTGAGTTTCAAGACATTTATTCGAACCCAATTTGAGCGGGACATAAAGAATATACAATATGATAATGGCACGGAATTTGATAATGGCCCCTTTTGGGATTTTTGTAAAGCAAATGGTCTTTCATTTCGTATTTCATGTCCTCATACATCCCCTCAAAATGGGACAGCTGAAAGACAAATTTGTACGATCAACAACATTGTTCATACCTTATTGGCCCATGTTTCCCTACCTCCTTCCTTTTGGCATCATGCGTTGCAAATGGCGACTTACCTTCTCAATATCCTTCCTCATAAGCTATTAAATTATCAATCTCCTCTTCGCATCCTTTATAAAAAATATCCGTCTTATTCTCATCTTCGGGTGTTTGGGTGTTTATGTTATCCTCTTATTCCCTTTACAACCATAAACAAACTCCAACCCCGGTCAACTCCTTGTGTTTTTTTGGGGTATCCATCAAATCATCGTGGGTATAAATGCTTTGATTTGTCATCTAGAAAAATCATCATTAGCCATTACGTAATATTTGATGAGACACAATTTCCCTATGAAAAGTCTCATACTCCTCAAACTCACACTTATAGGTTTCTAAAGGATGGGCCATCTCCCTACCTGGTCCATCATTTCACTACCTCTCCTAACCCACAAGTTGCACCTGTTCATAATGCAGCCGCACCCACCTCGCCTAGCCTAGCGAGTGGTTCTATTGTGCCCAGCGTCCAACACGGCCTTCCCCAGTCGACCACTGGCCTTCCCCAGTCGACTACACCGAGCCCATCTACTCCTTTCACTTTCCCATCCAACTCTCTTCCTTGCCCCACTCCAATCTCTCTCTTACGTCTGCCCATGGGTCCAGTTACTAGGATTCAACATGGGATTTCAAAGCCTAAGAAGTCTTTCAGCTTTCTTACATCAGCGTCTAAATCACCCCTCCCTTGTAACCCTGTGTCTGCTCTTCGTGACCTGAATTGGAAATTGGCTATGGATGATGAATATAATGCTCTTATTGAAAATAAGATGTGGGAGTTGGTTCCCCGTCCTCCAAATGTTAATGTAATTAGGTCTATGTGGATTTTTGCTCATAAAGAAAGATCTGATGGTTCATTAGAGAGGCATAAATGTCGTCTTGTAGGTGATGGTAAAATTCAACAGGTTGGCGTGGATTGTGGTGAGACGTTTAGTCCGGTCGTCAAATCGGCGACTATTCGCATGGTTCTCAGTTTGGCTCTCTCTGAGGCTGGCAGATTCATCAGCTTGACATCAAAAATGCCTTCTTAGGGGAACTCAAGGAGACTGTTTACATGTATCAACCTTTGGGGTACCGGGATCATGCTCGCCCTAATCATGTGTGTTTGTTGAAGAAATCTCTCTATGGGCTCAAACAGGCTCCAAGGGCTTGGTATAAGAGGTTTGCTGACTATGTCCATACTCTTGGGTTTTCTCAAAGTACTTCGGATCATTCGTTGTTCATTTATCGTCGAGGTACTTCTATGGCTTATCTTTTACTGTATGTCGATGATATCATTTTGACCACTTCCTCGGATAAGCTCCATCAGTCTATCATCTCCCTTCTTAGCTTGGAATTTGCTATGAAGGACTTGGGCAATTTGAGCTATTTTCTGGGCATTGCAGTCACTCGTCATGAAGGTGGTTTATTTTTATCACAAAATAAATATGATACTGAGATCATTGAACGAGCTGGCATGTCATCATGCAAGGCTTCTCCCACTCCGGTTGATACAAAATCGAAGCTCGGTACTACTACGAGCAAACCGTTTGAGGATCCGTCTCTTTATAGGAGTCTTGCTGGAGCATTTCAGTACGTTGCGTTCACAAGACCCGATATTACGTATGTAGTGCAACAAGTATGCTTATTCATGCATGACCCGAGGGAGGAAAACATGCACGCACTTAAGCGCATTTTGCGCTACATACAGGGTACTATGGACTTTGGTCTTCACCTATTTTCTTCATCCACATCCACTCTTATTTCATACACTGATGCTGATTGGGGTGGATGCCTAGACACACGACGTTCAACGTCTGGTTACTGTGTCTTTCTGGGTGATAACTTGATCTCTTGGTCCGCTAAACGTCAGGCTACTTTATCCCGTTCTAGTGTAGAGGCTGAATATCGAGGGGTTGTCAATGTGATTTCTGAGTCATGTTGGTTACGAAATTTGCTTTCGAAACTTCATTGTCCTATCCAACAGGCTACATTGGTGTATTGTGACAATGTGAGTGCCATATATCTTGTTGGTAATCCTGTTCAGCATCAACGCACTAAGCATATTGAAATGGATATACATTTTGTACGAGAAAAGGTGGCTCGTGGCCAAGTTTGAGTGTTACATGTCCCCTCGCGTTATCAGATTGCAGACATATTCACCAAGGGTCTTCCGTTGGTGTTATTTGAGGATTTTCGGGACAGTCTTAACATTCGGCGACCTCCCACTTCGACTGAGGGGGCGTGTTAGAATATATGATAAAGATATTCTGATTCTTTATATATATCACATTAGTTAAGTGTATAGTTAGGTCCTCTTATAGCTAGTTAGTTTCCTTAATTATAGTCTTGTATTGATTGTATATAAACCATTGATATCAATGAAATAAGGTAGGGGATTAAACTCTTTCACTAAGAAAACTCATATACAAGGGGAACCCGCAGCCGCTACCCTTTGGGTGCGCACAGGGTAAAACCCCCCGCTTCTATGCAATAGCTCGCAAACTACATAGAAGAGGTAACCCACACTAGGGAAGCCCGGTGCGACGAGCTCGACCAAGAAGACAAACCTCTTGCTTTCGCTGGCAAGGGGTTTCGAACTTGAGACCTCCAACATGGAAGTTCCAAGCCCAAACCACTGGGCCACCCTGAATTTTCTTAAGCACTTTTAGTATTTCAGTGAAAATGTACTATATTGAATTAAGGAAATTATTTGCAGGCAAACGATAAAAAATCTATTGGTAGATATTTCAAGTATTTTTTGTTTTGGATATTTTTTGTGATCATATCATCTAATTTTTAAGAATTTAATTGAGAATTTTCATTCATTAAAATATTAAACTTGATTGAAATGTTCAATGCATTAATTTGTAAGACTATTATTCTGATTATATGTCAATAAATTATATTCGCAAGAAGAAAAAGGACATCACAATAGAGATTTTTTAAACAGAGATCTAATAATATATTATGAAAAAAAAATATATATAAAAAATTAAATTACTTCTACAATTATATATTATACTAAAGCTAAAAATGCATAACAACTTAATTTTCCTTTGTGTCACTACATGATATTTTTTATTTATACTATACTAAAGCTAAAAATGCATAACAACTGAACTTCCCTTTGTGTCTCTACATGATATTTTTTTTTATTTGAAGAATTTTATTCCTTAGAGCGAATATGATATACGTCAAACCTCAATGTTTGATTATTATACAAAGAGATCAATGAATATCAGAATGCAATTAATCTAAAAATAAATATTATGAAAAAAATATATAAAGAAGACAAAATTTATCAAAAGTAATACTTCTCCAATTAGATTTGAGATTCTTAAGATAGGCATACAAGTATCAATACATTTATTTTTGTGAAGGTAAATACAATTAGATATAACATTTTAACTTTTCAAGAATGAAAAGATGTAGTAAAACAAAACAAAAAAGAGTAATAATATAAGTGAGAAAATAGACAAGAAATGTAGAGAGACGAGAGATAATTTTCTTATTTTTCCAAGTATATTCAAGTGTTTTCTAAATCTTCAAGTGCATAACACATCCTCAAGACCTCTATTTATATTGTTATAAGAAGTATTAGAAAAGATAGCAATAAACATGATATTAATTATTGAGGATGTGGGAAAAATTAAAGGGTGTGGAAGATAAATGAGGAGAAGTTGGAGGTGTGAGTATTATTACACATAATGATGAAATTATATCTTGAAGTTATAGACATGGTGGAGGTGTGAGTATTATTACACATTGGACCAAAGTATTGACGGTAAGAACATTTTTGGACTAAACTACAAATGGGGGATATTTTTTTTCCTTTCGCATAGTTTAAAGACATTTTTGACTCTTTTCCCTTAATATAATATATTTACAACAAAACATTAATTATATACAAATAATAATTATATTAAAAATGAGGAGAAATATTAGAAAATGTCAAAAAAAAAAGGAGAAAAAAATAATAGGAATGAAGGTCATATGTGTCACATCACCTTGTCTATGTTTCTACTTTATTTATATATATATATATATATATAAAAAATTCAGAAAATGACATAAATAGTCCCTTAACTATAGGAGTAGGTCTAAAATGGTCTATTAATTATACACTTAACGAATTAAGTCCTTTAACTATTCAAAACCTTATTAGCTTTGGTCCCTTAACTATAAACTTACCGAATTTAGTCCTTCAAGTATTCAAAAACTTATCAGGTTTGGTCTTTGTCCATTTTTTTAATACAAATAGCTTAGGCTTATATTAACGGAATCCATGCCTCGAGAAATTAAATTCTTTAACAATTTTTTATGTTGTTTATCTCTCTCTGCTACTTTTTCTTCAAATTAACCTTATGCAAAGAACCTTAACCTCAACGATTTAAAATAAAATTCACGAGGAAAGAAAATATATGTCATAATTTTATTCAATAGAGGATAAAATGAAGAATATTATTGCTACTAAGGACTTGAATATGCTAAACTTTATTATAAAAAGAAAAAAATTACCCGTTAAATCCAAAGTTTGTACTCCAATGACTTCATTGAACGAAATTTGTTTAATTTTTCAGAAATTTAAACTTATAAAATGGTAGATTTGCAACTTTTTTTTTAAATAGATCAATTTTATTATTCTATGCATTTTATTTTACGTAAAGAAATTTGAGTAACTTAAATAAAATTCGCATTGATTAGCATATTCAAGTGCGGATTTAAGTCATTAACAATAATTATATGCTTAATTTTATCCTCCATTGAATAAAATTAGAACTTATATCTTCTTTTCTCATTAATTTATTTTGAATAGTTGACGTTGTTGTTCTTTTCATAAGAGTAGTGTAAAGAAAAAAGGGTTGGGATAGAGAAACAACTTAAAAAATAGGTTAAAGATTTTATTTTACAAAGATTTCCATTAATATAAACCTAAATTATTTGTATTAAAAAATGGATAAAGACCAAACTTGATAAGTTTTTAAATATTTAAACTTTAAAGGACTAAAATCGATAAGTTTATAATTAAGAGACTAAAACCGATAGTGTATAGTTAAGACACCAAAATTGATAAGTTTTTGAATAATTAAAAAATTAAATCCGTTAAATATATATATAATTAAGGAATCATTTTAGACCTACTTGTATAGGTGAAGTACCATTTATGTCATTTTCTCATATATAATTCTTTCCCTTCTTTACCTTTTTTGAATTTGGTTTAAAAGGCCTCACGATTCTATTTCTTCAATTCTTCCCATAATTTACTTTAACAACTGAACGAAAGACGCCCCTCACGCCGTCGTCTGCTTAGCCTAAGAATCTTCTTGATAGCTGCTCAACTCAAGTTGAGCTATTCACAAATGGCGGAGAAGCCCCAGCCAGTTCAGGTGCTATACTGTGGAGTCTGCGGTTTACCAGCAGAGTACTGTGAATTCGGACCCGACTTTGAGAAATGCAAACCCTGGCTGATTCAAAATTCACCAGATCTCTACCCGGAATTCCTCAAAGGTTTTAACCCTAAGAATGCCCTATTTATGATTTTTTTTTGTAAATTTTATAAATAGGGTCTGAATTCCTTATCCTTGAGATTTTGTTTATTTGTTTGTTTTTGCAGAATCAAGTGGAACAGAAACAGATAAAGTCTCTGATAAGCTTCAGTCGACTTCAATCTCTGAAGGTGAGTGCCTGTTTGCTGTTCGTTTCAACAATTGCCATCTTCAAGGGTGAATTGCTGATTTTAAGTTATATACCTGGCAAACTCTGTGTAATATGCGGATACATATTTTAGTGAAGTGATTTAGTTAGTGTAGGTGTAATTTTTTAGTTTAATTTGCTTCTCCAGAGATAGTGATTCTGATATTTAACAAGGAAAAGGGTGGAAGAAGTAATATATTATGGTTGATGAAGCGGGAATGAGGCTATTGTTGGAACCCCTATAGAGACAACTAAGTTAGATGGTTCCTTTTCATTTATGGAAGCCTTGCACAAAGTTATGTGGTGCATCTGCTAGTAGGAGGATACAAGTAGCGGTGGAACACTGGAAGTGTGCATGAGCTTGCAGACATTGGGCTTTTAAAATTGTGTTGTTCGGTATATACAATGGCCTAATAATTGGTTGTGTAGAGTGGATTTCAGTATGAAGTTTAGTTCAACCTTTTTGGTCCCTTATCTAATTCAAGATATAAAAGTTGATCCTAGGTGATGCCTATATATGCCAGAAAAAGATATATACTCTTTAAATTTGAGAAACACCAAGGACATTAATTTTATATGGTTGTTGTAGATATCCTATCAACATCGAGATTTGACGAATTGTACATGCATGCTTGAAAGATCTTTTTGGGGTTGCTTGCAGAATATTTTCGGATTTAAAGAAGGGGATTTTTATTTGTACAAATGGTACTTCAACCTTGGAGCAAGCATGAAGAGATTTACAATATTTCTTTATCTTATGAGTTTTTCTGCCGATCGATTGTCAAGAAGTGTTGATAGGAGATGACGGGATCAAGAAGAGATGGAGAGTATTTTGATCAATTAATCAACTCTAACCAAGAGAATTATATTTTATATCTTCACACGTCTGTGAATGATAGAAACTTTGGCTACACTCGTAGAATTAGGCTGACACAGGTAAAGGATTCCATGAGAAATATGAGGATTGGAATAGCTTGTAGTCTAAACTCCAACTAGTATCTGTATAGAGGTTTTGGAAATGTCTTGGGGAGGTAAGAGTCAAATGATTCATCAAGCTATTCAATGCTATACTAAGAAGCGATAGGATGCCCAATGAGTGGAGGAAGAGCACCCTGATTTTGATTTATAAGAACAAAGGAGATAGTAAAAGTCATGTGAACTATTGTGGCAATGAACTCATATTATTGCTATGTAACTCTTGAAAAGAGTGATAGAGCGTAGACTTAAAAACTTGACAAGAGTGAAAGAGAATCAATTTGGTTTATGCCCGGTTATTCTCTGAAAGTGAAAGCCCATTTGCTATTTTGCTTAGTAGTCTCCATTTTCACGAGGGTGAATTGTTGTTTATAGACTAGTCATATATATGGCAAACTCCGTGTAATATGGGTATATAATTTAATGAAGTGATTTTAGTCTGCTTAGGTGTATTCTTGTTTGGTTTAATTGGCTTCTCCAGAGAAAGTGATTTTGAGATGCTAACAAGGAAAGGGGTGGGAGAAGTAATAAATTATGGTTGATGAAGCAAGAATGAGACTTAATGGAACCCAATAGAGATAACAAAGTTAGATGATTTCTTTTCATGTGTTGAAGCCTTGCACAAAGTTACGTAGTGCATGTGCTAGTAGGAGGATACAAGTAGTGGTGGAACATTGGAAGTGCACACGAGCTTGCCAGACATTGGTCTTATTAAAATACATAAAAGGGACAATCTACCCCCAAACAATCTTAAATGGTATGTTAATATCATCCGTTATACTTAAAGGTCATTCATATCCTTACCGTCAATCTTTTGGGCTGTGTACATCCTTATGGTAAATAGAAGGACACGTGGCATTATCTAAACAACCTATTTGAAATTAATTTAATTTTTACCCACAAATTAAACCCACCCATCTACCCATATTCTAACCCGCCCTGACCAAATTATAACCCAAAACACCAAAAATCAAGGAGAATCCACAAGAAATAGAGAGAAAGCAGGGTGGAGCGAAAACATGAAACTTGTGAATTAGCAGTAGAAATTAAGCAAGAAGAGGCGAAGATAGAGTATTTTGTAGCAGAAGATAGTGTCTTGAACTATCAAAAATGAATTCCACAATGTCCCAACAAGAATAAAAAACACCATATACAAAGCCAGTGCAAACAAAGAACAAAACGAAGAATATAAGCAAATTGATCAACCCAAAGAGCCTCAAAATGAAGAAAAAGAATATGTTTTGCTAGAATGTTTACTTTTATTGATGTGTGAACCGAAGCTATCAATGGAAGTTTCAAAAGAAACATGGGTCTGTTTTGGACGGTGAAAGGCGACAAGGGCTTGCCTCGCCTCGCCGCTACGAGGCGCTCGCCTTTTTGAATTGAGGCGCCAATTAATACAAAAAATTAAAAATATTTAATTGCATATATAAATATCCAAAATCTCAATAGCAGTAACATATATTAGCAAATATTTCAATTCAAAAACTAATAGTAGATACTAAAAGTCTAGAACTTTAAAGACCCAATAATTCAAAAGACAATTGCCAAATAAATACTATATTAATTAGTATAAAACTAAATTAATATAGAAGGATTAATTTTAAAAAAAAAATATAGACAGCAGTGAGCAGTCAGCAGTGGCCAGTGAGCAACAAAACAGAGCAAATAGAGAAGTTCACTACCAGGAAAATAGAGTTGTGAGCAGACAGACTGAAGAAGAAGAAACGAAGTAGAGAAAAACTGAAAAGAAGAAAAGAAGAAAAGAAGAGAAGAGAAGAATAAGAAGAAGAAGAAGAAGAAGAAGAAGAAGAAGAAGAAGAGAACTGACTAAAGAAGAAGAAGAAAAGGTCTCGTAGTCATACCTGGTAGACGCGACTCGCGCGAAGGAGAAGAGTAGAAGAAGCTTGAGTGCTCGACGATTCCGATAGAAGAAGTCGCGACTCGTGACTGTGGAGAAGAGTAGAAGAAGCATATGTGACTCGCGATATTGAATGAAAGTTTGCTGAAACCCTAGTTTTGACTAATATTATTAAGTCGGGCCTTTTTAAAAAATAAAAATAAAAAAGGCGCCGCCACTCCTCGCCATTGCCATCGCCATATTGCCGCCATAGCTCGCCTATTTAATCTTGCCTCGCCTCACTGTAAATAGGCGTAACAGCCTCGCCTTGCCTCGCCTTTCACAACACTGCATGGGTCTACATAAGGGATTTTCTTAGATGGTTAACTGTGAGAAAACAACAAGTTAAGCCACGCAAGCAAGAGATTCCTAAAGAAAAAATCAATAGGCGGTGGAGTACTGACACTAAACCTACGGAACACAGGAACAAACACCTATTACAACCATCAAGATCGTTGTGTTTTTTACCGACAGCGACATGTATGTCATTGGGCTGGTTACCATGATTGAGTAGAAATTAGTGAATGCAGCAGCTTACAAGTTGTTTGTGCTAACAAGATGCAGGTCAGAGCCGATGAGGACGACGATGACTGAGTTGACACCGGATAATTGTTGCTGGAAGAAGAGAAAAATTGATTTGTGGGAGAATTTACATTGAGAATGCTTAAGTTATTCGGGTCAAGGTGGGTTAGATTATGGGTAGATGGGTGCGTTTTAATAATAAAAGATTACCCTAGGTGATGCCTATAAATGCCAAAAAAGATACATGTGTTGTTTAAAGTTGAGAAAGACCGCCCTTAAGGGTGTGGCCTAGTGGTCAGTGAAGAACATCGAGCAATGAGGAATGGTAAATCCAGGCTTGAAAAGTTTTTTTGTAGTTGCTTGCAAAAATGTTTTTTTCGAGTTAAAGTTGTTTCTCAACATGAGAGAGGAGAATTTTATTCTGGTCAACTGTTTAGCTCTAACCAAGAGAAACTCCGTTTAGACCTTCACACATATGTGAAAAGTACAAACTTTGGATACATTCGTAGAATTAGGTCGACAAAGGTAAAGGATACCATGAACATTATGAGGATAAGAAAATCTTGTGGTCAATGTAGTATCCGTATAGAGGTTTGGAAGTGTCTTGGAGAGGCCGAAGTAGAATGACTCACCAAGCTATTCAATGCTATATATCAAGAAGTGGTAGGATACTCGATGAGTGGAGGAGGAACACCTAATTCCGATTTATAAGAACAAAGGAGATAGTCAAAGTTGTGCGAACTATTGTGGCATTGAACTCATGTGTCGTATCTGCACATGGCGTTTAATCACCTAGAGAAACAATATAATAGAGTACTTCGAAAGGTCTTTTGGTGGGTGATGGAGAAGAAAGAAGTTCATCTTATCAAATATATAAATGTCATAAAAGACATGTATGAACGAGCCTTCATCATGTAAACAGTAGTAGTTGATATAGAGGAGTTCCCCACAACAATTGTTTACACTAGGAATCAACATTGAGCCTCTGCTTGTTTACCCTATTTATGAATGAGTTAACCAACAAAATACAAGATGAGGTTTTATGGTGTATGCTATTTGCGGATGAAATTGTGTTAAATGATGATTCTAACGAGGGTGTCAACCAAAAGCTTGAGCTATAAAGAGCAAGAGTTTTAGAATAAGTAGAAGACTGAATACATGCACTGTAGGTTTAGTTAGCATGTGAAGAGAGAAATTGAAGTGAAACTAGATGGGATTGCAGTGTGAAAATGCAAACAATATAAATATCTAGGGTCATTGTTTCAAAAGAATGGAATGATAGAGGAGTGTTACTCATAATATTAAAATTGGATGGTTAAAATGGAGAAGTTCTAGTGGAGTGTCATGTAATAGAAGAATGCCTACTAAAGGGAAAGGTAAGTTCTATAGAACAACGGTAAAACTGGCAATGTTATTGTAATGCTAATTACAAAGGAGAGAACTAGAGAAGAATTCAAACTTGTATTTATTGGAAGTTTTGACTATTACAAATTACAATTCATACTCAAGCTAAGCTTGTCTTGAGTTAAATTCCTTCCAACAATGGTGATTATCCAGTAAAAGATGAGGGTAGAAGGTTTAGAAAGAGATGAGAAGAAGAAGAAGATTGAAGAGAGAAGAACGAGAGAGGAGATAATTGGATTTACCAGTTTTTCATAACTACCCAGCCCAATCTGTCGGTGTCTATTTAATTGGAAAGTGGCCCAACTATTGTAATTGACTTCTAGTTGGCCCATAAACCCTTTTAATCTGAGCCGTTTGATTAATTTCGTTAGATGCAATCTCAGAAAAGCCCTAATTCTAATTCCACCGCAATTTCATTTCTTCTCCAACATATAACAGTTATATAGTAGAGAACATTGGGATGCTAAAGTCCAACATATTGACAAGATCTATGTTGTAGAGATGTAGATGCTAAAATGTATAGTCATACAATATTATGTAACATTATAAATGATCACATTCTAGAAGATGCAAGTAGCATGCATTAAGGATAAAATGCGAGAAGCTCGCATGAGATGTTTGGACATGTCTTGCATCGACCTACAAATGCACCCGTCTGTAGGTGTGAAACTAAGGTAACTGAAGGTCTTAAAAAGGGACAGGGCAGACCTAAACTCACATGGAAGAAAGTTGTTTGAAAGACCTACAAATCTTTGGTATCAATATAGACTTGCCTAAAAATAGGGCCCAATGAAAGAAAAACATCCATATAAGTGATATATGCTAGTTGAGAAGAGGCTTTAGATTTGTTAGAAAACTTCTAATATTATCATCAATAGTATTACTATTATTTTTTATTCATATATCTAACTTATTTTGCACTTCTATTTTATTTATATGATTAATGATGTTAAATGAAGAAGTTGAGATTCATACAACTGATCTCAACTTATTTGGGACCGAGGCATAGTTGTTGTAGTCTATGTTTGACAATTGGTTACGGTATTCTAGTGAGTCATTATTGGTTGGTTGTATTCCCTTAGTTTTGGAAGTTCATCTCATATCTCTTTTTTGATGCCCCTGTTTTTATAAATTCATTTGTTTTTTTCCACTTCAGAACTTGAATCTTTTATTTATATTATGTCCTCCATGGTAGTCCATATATTTCTTCTCATGTTATTGGATACTCCCAGATCATTTTGGTGGAAGACTTTCTTTTCAATTGTCATTTTATTGCCAAGAGATGCTTATTTCTTAATTCTTGTTGTGTTTTTCAACATCATAATATTCTATTATCAACAACAAATACCCAGTGTAGTTCCACAAAGTTGGGTTTGCTGGTCTGGGGAGGGTATACACGGGGAGGGTAGAGTGTATGCAGTACTTACCCTTACCTTAGAGGTAGAGAAGTTGTTTCGATAGACCCTCAGCTCAAGAAAAAAATGTCCAAAGCAGTCCAGAAAGTGAATAAACAGAAGCGAAAGCATAACAAAGCATTTGAACACTAACTACTACAAATATTACAATAATCGAAGTACAAGAAACAACAGATAGTAACAGAAATCGAAGAACAAGAAACTATAGGAGCAATACTACGACTACTAGTATGGATGGATAGCAAGAAAACACACTACTATCTACTAATCTCCTACCGTAATCTGTGTCCTTCACAACCTCCTATCTAAGGTCATGTCCTCGGTAAGCGGAAAGTGCATCATGTCATGTTTAATCACCTCTCCACAGTACTTCTTCAACCTATCTCTACCTCTTTTGGACATAATATTTTGTTATCATGTCAAGTTTATGCTGGATTGGTTTTTGTAGCTGGGTCAATAGTGGTAAAGAACCCGTTTGAGCAGAGAACTCTAAGATTAATTAGGTATTGTTTAATCTGCCCTCTGAATTCAAATTGAATTTTGTGCTTATCCTCTTTCTTCCTTTTGTTGGATCAGGTTCTTCAACATCTAAACCAGAAGAAGTCAAACGTCTTCCTGGTGGAAAGATAAAAAAGAAAGTAAGAACTTTCAAGGACTTTTCTTGTTATCTGAAGCATGCAAATCTCTCTTTTAAGGTTTCTATGACTCCGCCCCATCCCAATGATAATACAAGTCATGTACAAATTTTGGTTGGTAAGTTTCTTATGGTGATACTTTGACCAACAGATTGTGAATGTGGACGATGCTAATAAAAAAAGCTAAACTCTTTCCCATCATGAACTATGATGATGCGTTTATTATTATTCCTCTCCTATTTTATTCTTCGATTTTATTATTACTTGTTATTTCCTTTGCTTCGGTTATCATATTATTTGCTATTGCTACTGTTTTTTTTTCCCATTATTTTCAACATGGCTTCTTCACTAGTCCTTTTGATACCCATTTTGTTATGCTTTTCTTGAGTCAAGGCTTTCAGAAAAAACCTTTGTACCCTCACAAGGTAGAGGTAAAGTCTATATACATACCGGCCTCCCTAAACTCCACTTGTGGGATTACACTGGGTATGTAGTTGATTTGTTGTTGATGTGTTTATTCTTCATTTCGTCATTTTCCCAGATGTTATTTTTCCTGGTTGAGCATACTTGAAGGCTGGAGCTATTGTGTTTTTATAAAGGTTTTTTTCCTTGTCAATGTTAAGAAGAAAAAATTGCTCAGGAGGTTAGGGCCATGATCAACCTTTCTTGTTGGAAGGAAGTGTATAAGGACCAACTAAAGTACTACACTAAGAGAAAGCAATAGTGCTTATTTGAATCACTTGTACCCACAAAAATCCCTGTGAACTAGTATTCAGCAACTGCCAAAGGCACACTATTGTTTCTCTTTGCATGATCAGTTCGCTATTATAGGTTTAGGCTAGTGTTTCGTTGCATGGATGATAATTATTAGTATCAGATATGTGAGAGTTATAATTGGTTGAATTAATGTATCGATCTTTTTCAGTTTTTTAATCATTTGGTTCTTTCAACCATCATTATTAAAGGGCAGAGAACCTGAAATGAAAGTGGCTGTCAAGGGTTCTGTTCTGGAACCCTCATTAAAAACATAGAATCTTGAGGCTGTAGAGGGTTTCTTTTCTTTTCTATATTCCTTTTTCCTTTTTTTTTTTCGGGTGATTGAAATTTATATGGGCATCTTAATGGGATAAAATGGGTTTCTTTACAAGAATTCTCATTTCTGATGCTTCAATTGATTTGGGCAACTAACTTAAGCAATCCAATAGTCAGTTAATAAGTTCAGGTACGATTTCAGAAGTGAGTATGACTGCAAATCATTTGGTATGATATAGTTCGCTGTACAAATACTGTAGAACAGCGATTGACATATCCACAAGTTATCCACAATGTCCCAACTTCCTACAATCAGCCTTTAATTGTGTCCAGAACAGAGCTCCTGAACTAATCTACAATTGGTTATAAGTTGTTGAATTATTTGGTAGGACAAGCAAGAAATTATTATTGAAAAGGTGACACGGAACAAGCGGAAAAGTATCACAACTATCAAAGGCCTCGAACTCTTTGGTGAGCATTTACCTATAGTTTATTGTGTATTATGTTGCATAATCTGTGTTCTTCTTTCTCTAGATCCTTTTTGTCTTCCAAGTTGCTGCAGTTCTTAGTCTGGCTTATTTTTTTGACATTTAAGGTGTTAAACTAAGTGATGCTTCCAAAAAGCTTGGTAAAAAGTTTGCTACTGGAGCTTCCTTGGTGAAGGTGCGTTGAGTATAGTTTTTGATTTTCTCTGGTATAAGTTTGTTGTATACCTGACCTGCATTCACCCTTTAGGGCCCAACTGAGAAGGAGCAGATTGATGTTCAAGGAGACATAGCTTACGACATTGTGGAATTTATTACAAAAACCTGGCCCGATGTATGTTAATATCTGTATTATCTTTACATTTTTGTCTATAAGTGTGTTTTTAGCTGGTTATTTACTAGTATTATAGAAAATTATGGCTGTTTATATGTATTGTTATAATCATCAGAATGAGTTAAATTTCTTCCTCTTTGTCTAAGGAAGGAACTGCAATTGACAAAGATTGCGTCTCTCTAGCCAAATATGCGGTCAATGCATCATTCAATCTACTCGAGTCGAAACATACATTTCTGAATTTCTAATCATGCTTTAGAATTTGTCCTTTCATCTAAAACTGTTTGTGAACTTTTTTCTTGTTGCTACTATCAAAGAAAATACCGAGTTACATTTCTGTGTGTCCCCCTCAAGAGTCTGATTTAATCCCAATTTTACAATTATTCTATATTTGAGATTTGGTCCATATCTATGTCAATGTTGCTTCAGTGCCCTCAGAACTTAACATGCCTGGTAAGTTGCTCTCAGTGTCGCCTCAAGTGTTGGATAAGAACTTAACCAGATCGGGAAGAAATAATTAAGAGGCTAACTGTAACTTCCTCTTTCCGGCTATTTCTATTTCTGAGCCTGTGGGTACTTTCTTTCTCAAGTACCTTGTTTCATTGAAACGTAACATAGATGGATGTGGAATTGTTTGGGAAATTCTTATTATTTACTAGGTTAGTTAGGTATTTTTAAGAAAAATAAAAATATTATATTAGTAGATAGTAGATACCCTTGTCTTACCCAATTTCTTTAAGTTGTTTGCTGAAACTCTTTTTCTCTGTGATTCTCAGGTTCCAGAATCTGCAATATACTTTATAGAAGATGGGAAAAAGGTTCCTGCGGCATAAACTTAGGACTCTTTATTCCTGCTTGCAGCAAGGTGTTTTATTAGTCAATGCTCATATCAATACGATTAAATTTTTGAGTGAAAATTTGTATTGGAGCTATTGATGCTCCTATCCCGTCCAACCCTTTTCCCTACAGTTACTAAGGGAACTCAAAAACACAATGGGATTTTACAGTTTAGATATGGTTTGGTTTGGTTAGCTGGCAGCTTTCTGCTTGTACAGTTGCTGCAATACTATTTTGTTTCTGAAATTTGGTATTATACTGTATGTCATGATGGTGTCTGTTTTTTATTGAATGGTAATCATATTTATTCCTTGGATCGATATTTGTGAAATTATAAGTTGGTTACTCTATTGTAATTAGATAGAGGAATATTGTTGGAACTATGTAAGTGTTGTTTGATCTGGATTAAGCTGTCAATTTGACCCTACTCGAAGTGCATTTATTTGTACTCTGAAAGAATCATTCAACTTTGGTTGCTGCATTTAAGCTACTCATAGACAAGACCCTCTTCTCCCCACAGTATGCTATTTCATATTGTACATGATTTTTTAAAATAATATCATTATTACTTGAATAAAATACAAGTTTCTGTGGTTGACAAATATGAATTCTCATCTGCTAACTTATTTGTTGAGTCCAAGATGATTGAATATCGCGTGAACCGACAAAGACAAATAATCAAAGTTCAATTAGATATCAGTGAGTTTTTCTTTTATGTATTATGATTTTATGAGGTACAGAAATATAATGAAGCGTAACTCACTTAATACTTCTTCTTATACAATATTCTTGGTGTATTCTCCTTTCATCCGTCGTGGTTGTTCTATCATGACCAGAACTCTTGTTGACACTAGTATTCTTCAAAGATGGTTTTAAACAAACATCAAACATTGGAAGTTCGTTACAACAAATATCAAACTTGTGTACCTTGTTTATGACAAGATTAATTGGCTAGAAAGTTTTGTTTCTTTTCCAACAATTCTTTAAAACTAACACTGCAAGAGATGTTGGACATAAAAACAGATCACACAGGCTATACATCCACACTTTTGCATTGTTGTTTTTATGCCATAACTTCACAAAATCACATGTTTATTTTCATAGATTCTTTCACACAGTAGTAAGACTATTTCTACATAACACCATATGATAATTTCTTACACATCCAATTTTACATGGCATCTTTACACCACCTGCACTTGAATACACAACACCCTTTTCACATTTTTTTTTAATATCTCTACTCTTTCTCTTATTGCATTCACAAACACTCTCAACTTACCAATAGACACAGACACACATTTCTAGGAAGGTGTCCCACATTCATTCCTACTTTACTTATAATAAAATTAGACTAAAATCTTGGAGACTATGCTTTATAAAGAAGATATTATCAATACATCACAACTCGATGTGTGTAACGAACCCTTCCGGTCGTTATGAGTAGACCAACGGTGAAGGATTTGGGTCAAAAAACTTTTTGAGTAGTAACTTGAAAATCTTAGGCTAGGTCAGTCTTAGAAGAAATCTGAGCAAGGTGGGGTCTAGGGAGATCCAAGAAGAGATTGAGGATAATGTCTAAGCTTGAGTTGGATTTCTATTAGCTAAGACATTAAGGAATCCATAGGGCATTATAGAAGTGAATTCGGGTGAGCAGAACTCTCCATATCGATTTTTGAGTGAATGGTTTGGTTGGGACGTTAAGGGTCGCAGGTGTGTTGCGAAATGGGGGCTTTGGGAAGGCTTTTACGAGTCTCTGACTCCGCGCAACCCTCTATTGCGGGTGTCACACTGCTATAGTGGGATAAATTAATTTCCGCTAGCTATAGCGGGGTTAGTCGGGCTTTTGTGTAGAGAAGTTCCAAAATCGATCATTATTTAGCTATCTCATTTTAGGAAACTGCAGAGGTGACCTAGGGCATTTTTCGTCTGGTTTCCATCGTTCTCTTCGATAAAGGTAAGTTAATTACTCCTCTAACTTGCAAATTGATTCTTAAGCCCTAGAATCTATGGTGGTCAACCTTAGGGGAGGGTTTTAACTTGAAATTACGGTGGGAAAATCCATGGTTGGGTAGAATGATCATGAAATTGGCCTAGTGTTAGGATTTGAGTATAATCTGGGTATTGTTAGGCCATTGGTCATTGATTGTTGTGTTTTATTATTGTTTTAGACAAAGAACAAGCCAATACATTACAAAAGAGGAAAACTCAAGTTCTTTATAGTTTCTAAGGCTTGATTTGAGGTAGGTGATGGTTGTTTGTTTCCAATATATGTAACGTTTGCATGTTAACTGCTTTATAGTATTATTGGTGCAATATATGCGGGAAACCCATAAGTGGCAAATATGAAATGACATCATGTTAATAAATCTCATGCAATGAACTTGTTTAATTTACGTGTGGCTTCAAGTGTAGTTATTCATTGTGATTGTGCATATTATTTGTGATTAATGGTTGGCTCGGGTACCACGCTGGTACACTAACAACGGTTGGCTCGGGTACCATACCGGTACACTAACAATGGTTAGCTCAGGTACCATGCCGATATACTGATAGTTTAGTTATAGATCCCGTGGGAGGATTAGGTATGTGTTGTTGTAATCATGCGGGACATGTTCGGTGCATAGGTTAAGTAAATAAGTGTGACTAGATGTCTATATCTATTGTGACTTATTGATATATGTGTTGGCTTGTATTATTGTCTTTTGGTTTCATGTTTACATTCATATTTTAGAACTGGTCGTATGATACACTGTGGTTGTATACAAATACTGCACTTGCTCTTTCCTTGTTGAGTACATGGTATATTTAGGCGGTTGATACAAGACCTCACTTGTGATACCAGTGACATCTCAATCCAAGGGTGAGCTATTTCTTTTGGACTGCCATGAATTCCTCATAGTTTCTTTTTCCATCTTTTTGGACTCAGACATTTCATACACTTTAGTTTATTGTTTTCTTGGTTAGGGTTGCATCCCCCTTTTCTAAATACTCTAGAGTTTTGCTACTTCAACTTTCAGTTTCTAGGGGGTTTTTTCTACACTTTTTTTAATGATAACCAAATGAGTTTATGAGAACTCAATCCTTTATTTGTTTTAACTTGTTTTCCTAGTGTTTGTATAATGAGTTGCCTCTTAAAAATGGTTGATGGGTTATATTGGGAGGGGGGGGGTTAATAATTGGTTCTCCCACCAGAGGGTTCGTATGAGTGTCACTCACGATGTTCTGGATCGTGACAAAGTTAGTATCAGAGCCCTAGGTTCATTGATCTCATCGTACCAAAATGAGTCTAGTAGAGTCTTGCAAAACGGTATGGAGATGTACATATTTTTATGCAAGAGGCTATAAATATTTAGGAAATTATCTCTTCTTTCTTCTTTCGTGCTATAACTTGAGTCTAATTGCTATCTGTAGATCCAGATTGATATCTAACTTCCTTCATTATTTTGTTCGTATATGGTCGATATGAGACAAAATGGTGCAAGGGCAATAGCTCCAGCGATGGGGCCAACAACAAGAGGAAGCGATAGAGGTAGAGACAGAGGTAGGGGAAGAGGGAGGGCAACACCCGCCAGGGGTGGAGATTCGATAGTAAATGCGTCAAGGAAAGTGACCCCTCCCCCATCCTAGAACCATGTTGAGGAAGAGTTTGAAAAAGAGATATAAGACGATGTTGATAAAGAGTGAGGACATAATCTAGGGTTACATGTCTTCTCCCTATGTATTCTGAGGTGGTTCAACAAGTGTTAGCATTTCTGAGAGGGTTAGCAGGTACTTGAGCCACTCCTGCTTCATCAGTTACTCAGGTCCTAGGTACTCATCTTGTTGTTGTTATGTTTCCTAAAATAAATGAAGTTTCGACACTAATGCATTCTTCCGTCCACTACTGGGCCTGTGATGATTGGGAAAAAACATGAGATGCTGACTAAGTTCCTAAAGTTGAAGTTTCTAGTGTTCCATGGTACATAGGATGAGGATGCCTTTGAGTTCATCCCGAACTGCTATGAGAGGTTGCATAAGCTGGGCATTGTGCAACATCGTGGGGTTGAGTTTATGACTTTTCAGCTTTAGGGTAAGGCAAATTAGAGGTGGAGGGCTTATGTGGAGTGTCGATCATTGATGAGTCTAAGATTTTGACTCATTTGAGGCCTTTTTTGTTCAACAATTAGTGTCCTCAATACCTTTTTATGTCCATATTTAATGATTTGTTGTGTTTTGTAGCTATGAAGGCTCAAGGACAAAGGCAAGGAAGAAATTACGTAAAAAAGGCTAAAACATGGAAAAAGATCAAAAAATGTGACATTGATGCTAGCCAAAAGGCACTCGGTGACTCACTGAATGTGCCAGACCTTGCCAAATGACAGAGTCTTTAACCAAAATGGCTCAAGAAAGGTAAGAAAAGCTAAATGGTGATTTGCCGAGCTTAATCGACGAGCTAACAAGTGCTCATAGAAAGCGACAAAATTACTAATTTAAATTAAAGGCCAAAAAGATAAGATTGGGTGATATCAGTGACTCACCAAATGTGAGCAGCGAGCTCCACCGAACTCGCCAACTGTGGTTCAAACACTTGAAGCCAAGAAAAGGCGAGAAGAAGAACAAGCCGATGACCCACTGAATGAGTCATTGTGAACTACTAATATCACTAACTGGGAAATTTGATGAAGTTTTGGATAATTTTTGGGGAATTATAAATAGCTGAAAGAAGAGAGAAAATGTATCTTTTTGCTCAGACAGTTAGATCTGAAACTTTTCTGAGTAGAGTACATTAGAACCTTCTATTTTGTAGAGTGAAAACAAGCTTGTAACCCAAATTTTTTGGGATTTCGAAAGTGGGCCTTTAAAATTGAAGTTGCAAATCAAAACTCTAATGGCCGAAAATGTTTTTGGTATACTTTCTTTCATAATATGATAGGCTAAAACCCCTATTCTAGGAGTGTGCAATTGGAGTTGAGTTTTGATTAAATTGGTGGGATAATATGTATTGCGCTGTTTTGCTTTGATTCCCATGAATTCAATTTGATTATTATGTGTTTAATTTATGAATTGAGGTTGCAAACTTAATTCTAGCTTTAGATCTTTATATATTGCTTGAGAGAGAATATATGAAGTGGGTAATTCATGGGATGCTTGCATATTAGTTGGAAATATTTTAGTTACTTGAGAAAGAAATTTGGGGTTTCACCTCTAAATGCTAGTCTTGCTCGAGAGAGAAGATTTCAAGGATTTGGGCTGTTTAGTTGATTACACATGAGAATGTCCGAGAGGAATTCTTGTGATAAGCATGTAATGATTGAAAATATAATATGTGTTTGAGATTGACCTAGCCTATCCATGGGTAATTGAGGTTATTGAGCAATCACATTGACCCACCTTTTAAAGCCGAAATCCACTTCCACACACACCTAGATTGCCACTCCGCTTGCTTGTTAATCACTTGTTTAAGTTTGATTGATCTAAATTGGCTACCAAACAATCTTAATTTGATAGTTGAATTATTTCCACCCTTATTACCATCTACTTGCAACGAATTGGGACACAAATTAACTTCATAATTGAATTCTTTCTTATGCCACTCCCTGTGGGATTCGATCCCAAACTCATATGTTGGGTAACTAGATTGCTAACTACCGCTTACTTGTTTAATGGTTTTACAAGTAATTTGAGTGTTATAAAAATGGCACCGTTGCTGGAGAATGGTGCTTAGAATTCTTTTAGTGAAGGGTTTTTGTGAACTGATTTAGTGTGGTAGAACATTCTTATTATTTATTTCATTGTTTTGCTCTTTTTAGGTGACAACATGAGTGTCATTGGGAACAATGATGCCAGCCAACATGGGCAGAATGATGATGTGGAAAATTTAGATGATGTGAATTTCAATGTCATAAGAAGTACGAGAGCTATCCAATCACCCCCAACTATGTGGAATGATATATTTCATGTAATCGGAACTATGCTTCAACTACTCCAAATGAAGGGAATGTTAAGGGGCCTAGCTCATAAGGATCCCCATGAGCACATTCGAACCTTTGTGGATGTATGTGGTCCATTCACTTTCAAGATTATCACTAAATAGTCCATTCGATTGAGGCTTTTTCCTTTTTCTATGATGGGAGGCTTCAAAATGATTAGCTGAACTACCAAGGGACTCGATCACTACTTAAGAAGAGTTAAGTGAGGAGTTCTTCAAGAGATTCTTTCCTCCTTTGAGGATGGTGAAACATAGGGAAACCATCTAAAATTGTTAGAGAAATGAAGGTGAACCTATCCCTGCAACATGGATAAGGTTCCAAAAGTTACAGTACTACAGTTCCCTAATCACGAGTTGTCGGATAGCGTGTTGTTTCAATATTTCTGTCAAAGCCTTGATACTGTGAATAAAGGGATAACTGATCAACTCAGCAGAGGTGGAATCATGAGACAATCATTTGAAATTTCTTCAGCATTGCTCGATGCAATGAACAAAATTAACTATGCATGGCACACAAGAGAAGATCAAGTATCTCCCTTTGTCTCAGTTTGAAAAAGACCAACTAGAGAAGAACCTAGAGCATGGTGAGAACATGGTTAAAATGATGACCCGACTTGACTTATTTTCAAAGCATGTCATGAGGGTTGGATTCAAGTCGGTGAATGTGGTTGGTCCTAGTAGTGGGTTGAGCTCAAAGGATGCTAAATTTGAAGCCATGCATGAAGAATAATTTCAATCTTAAGCAATCAAATGGGGGGTAGTCGCCCAAGCTACCCAAGACTGGGTAGAAACCAAGGTTGGAACAAGATCGAGATAATAGTTGGAGAGACCGTGAGAGGGATTGGTGTGATAGAGGCACAAACTAGAGGGAGCATGAAGGTGACAAATATAAATATGTGCCTTTTCATAATTGTCACGACCCAAGCCTAGGGCCTAGACGTGACCGGCGAATGGGGAACCCAAAGGGACCCCAAGCAAGCCTCATAGCGTATCATTACACGTCCTTGGTCGCGGAAGCAATTAAAATGACCATAAGCAATAAGTAT
>JAJOOS010002094.1:0-43677 GCA_029582725.1 Solanum chiquidenum
GAATGGGTGTACATACGTTGTGGTTCTATATTTATGAATTGAAGAGGGAAATAACTTATTTTTGGGCATTGACATGGAGAAGAAATCTCAAGCTCCATAGCTAGATCTCAATTTTATATTTTGCAATATAGCTAGATCTAGATCTAATCTTTTTAGAGAAGATTAGAAATTCTAAAGGTTCAAGATTTGAAATGGAAGTTACCATTGAAGCTTTGAAATGAAAGACAATCGTTCCCAAGCTTCAAGCTTTTTAAATGGCAGAAGAAAGGAAGAAGATGGAAGATTTGTGGGAGAAAAAAAGCTTAGAAATGCAAGTTGTAATTAAAAGCCTTAATTTTAGGTTGATTTGGACTCACACGTGGATTCCAAAATGCAGATAATATGTTTTAGATATATCCTTACGCGCCTAAGGGAGGTGAGAACTCCTCCTATGACAGGTCAGCGTTTAAGTGTGTAGAAAATAGAGAAATATGAAGTTCAGGGATAATAGGACACCCGTAAAGTTGGAGTGTATAGTTGAAATTTCGGGTATAGATTGAGGGGGTTTTAGACCATTTTCTCTTACTATAATGAAAAGATATATTTTAAAATATTTGATAAAAATTTCCATTCTATACGCATCTAGTTAGATGATTTATGAATTTGGTGTACTCATTTAATTGATGTTGATATATACTATAGCTATGTTTGTCTTATTTCCTTTTCATCACTTGTCGTTTCATTAGTTTGTTAATTTTCCTCTGCCCCGAATTAATTGTATCTTTATATTATACTATTTTCAGTACTTATTTAAATATATTTTGATACACTGTAAAATGTGTTAAAACTATGTGCATTGTTAATTTGCTTAAATTCAAAGTTTTCCATTATTTTTTTCTATTCCAATTTCAATACTGACATATTGCCGACTTGCCTTAAGTGCAATGCCGGCCCCCTTTGAAACAAACTGAGATACAATGATTAGCCTCTCACGAATGTTTATTATGATTCGTCCAAATTTATCTTTGAATATTTACATTTACATCAGAATAAGTTCAACCGATTAATAATTGCATTTCAGAAACGTAATTTATTTATAGGATATATTTCAGTTATAAATTGTGATTCAGAAACACGACATATAAATTGGGACAAATGATTATGACCTGTAAATTGCATTTTTAAAAATCAACTTATAAAAATCACATTTCTAAAGTTTAGCTGTGATGCAATCGACACACATCAGATGATGCATTATTGTATGTTATCAAATGACAAATTTAGTGCTGGAATATATATATATATATATTTTATTTTTTTTAACAAAAAGACATTAGTAATACCGAATAAGGAAGAAAACACAAGGGAAATAAGGAGATGAAGTTTAAGCGGCAAAAGAACGAACTAAAAGTATTAGGTCTGCTATTGTTAGAGTTTATCTAAATGTAAATGATCCTTGGGGTACGATGGTTAAGAATATGTAAGTCCTTTGTTATATATCACTTAATGAAAATAATCCTTACTATATGATATAGTAATCATTTTAGTCATAAGCCTTAAAAGTGACGATGCAAATAGGAAAAATTATTTAGTTTAACCAACAACTATTATGGGAAGTTATGCTTTTATTGATTTGAAAAAGAAAAGCTTGCAACCAATTAATTCATTAGAAAAGATTGGATCTTTGCCTCTCGACTTTAATCACCTCCGCCCATAACTATTTTCTTGGTTTCTCTATATCTATTTTGTTATATGAACGGAAAATGCGTTATAAGAAGAAAAAGAAAATTATACACTTTTATTTTTATGATTATTGACGTAATATAATTTAATTCGGATGAGATAAATGAAAATATCTTTGATGCACGTGTGTAAAGTGGATTGTCATCAAGAAAAAAAGTTGCACCTTCTCAACTAAAAAGTAGATGAGCCAGAAAAGGAACGAACATCGCGTTTTGTTTATTAGTGAAAAATTGACACATTCGAGTTACTTATTCATAGAAGTTTCAAAAATAAAAATAAAAATTGAAGTTAGGTAAAAGGCTATTCAAAAGCTCTATGGTTATAGATTAATTTCAGAGAATTTATTTTTTAAAATTATAAATACAAAATTTAATTAATTCGACTAATTAGAACTTATTTTAAATACTCTCTTGAAAATTTCATCCTTAGTTCGAACTAAAACTTGTTTAAGGAAACTTATATAGTTATTAGATATAATAAGTTAATCCAAATACTCCTTTATTTCTTCTTTAGTGAATTTTCTTAGCACGAAAAAAAAGTAACTGAATGAATTTACTTAGGGGTCGTTTGGTTTGAATACTAGTTATGCTAAGATTAGTTATGCTAGGATAAGTTATATTGTGATAAGTTATGCTGGGATAAGTTATACTGAGATTAGTTTTTATTGCTTGTTTGGTTTGTCATATTCAAACTAATATTCATTGTATAATTTTTGAGAATAAGTTGTTTGTTTACAAAAATACCCTCACCTTTTTTTTAAAATTATTTTTACATTTTCTTTGCAAGCTTTAGTTATTCATTCTTAAAAATAAAATTTTCGTCTTATTTAGCTTAAATATTTTTATGTGTGCATTTCCATGATTGTGCCGTATGTTTTAAAAATTAAACTTTCATCTTATTTAACTTAAAAATTAAACTTTCATCTTATTTAACTTAAAAATAAAATGTTCATCTTATTTAGCTTAAAAATAAAACTTCCATCTTATTTAGTTTAAAAATAAAACTTTCATTTTAAGTTTATTAAAGTAAAAGAAAATTTATTATTAAAGTTATCTACATTTTAATTATAGATAAAATATAATTTTTAAGTGAGTAATAAATTATTTAATAAAAAACATGTAATTTGGTAGTGGAGTGAACATTTTAAGAGAAATAAAAATATAAATAAACATAATAATTATGCAAATAAATTCAACTTCTAATATATTCATAAATAAAAATTGTATTTATAAAATGTAATTTTTTAATAGAAAACTATATTTATCATTTAACAACGAATAATTAAGGTTGCGAATGTTATTATAAATATTGTTAAAAAATATGTTAATATGTATGAATGTAAAAGTGGTGTATAAAAGAGAGTTTAATGGGGTAATTTTGTTAATTTACACACCTTATCTCAGGATAACTTATCCCTATCTTTGCAACCAAACAATGAATTAAAGGCCACTAAAATGTTATCTCAGGATTAGTTCCTCTTATCTATCACACCAAACGACCCCTTACCATTATAGTAAACTAATTAATTATACGTAACAGTTTATTTATGAAGAGGAACCTAACATAAGAAAAGAGAGTAAATATCCTGCTTCAATCAGTAATTACAGAATATTTATTGTATTTTTTCTTTACATCAAATTAAATTAATTTTAATTGTTAAAAAAATAAAATCATATTTTACATTTATCTAATTTTTTTAATATTTCTTGAAGTAAAAAAAAGCCTCTCGTTACAACTTGCACAAATACTATAAAAGTGCAGCTGGAAACTGAAACAGTCCGTCTTCCCTGTCATAAATAATTCTCTGTCCGTTAATAAAATCATAACCTACAGAGACAATAAACGTGCACCAGAGCGTTTATGAAATTACAACTACTCACATGCAGGAAGAAGAATATTTTTCTCCTAGCTTTAGCAGCTACTCTTCAAATAGAGTGGCGGAGATTGCCGGAAAAATCTCCGATGAAATTAAATGTGATTCTGAGTTGGTAGAAGAGAACGTTGACGGTGCTGAAGGAGATGAGGATTTTGAATTCTCTTTGGTATGTGAAAATCCAGAGGATTCGGTCGGCGTATTCCCCTTCGACCGTCAAATCCAACCTATTTACCCCGTTTTCAACCGCGATCTGTTACTAAACGACGTTTCTTATCACGTAGATCGCGAAGGTGTTAACGGTGAATCGTCGGAAAACGTCAATAGTTCAGTTCAAGTTTCGTTAAAGGATTTATTCTTAGAAGAACGGGAACCGCTGTCGTCATCATCTTCCGAGGTCGATGAGTTGGAGAGTGTACCTCCGGGAACGTATTGTGTATGGAAGCCGAATATAACTGAGCCTTCACCGAGCAGATGTAAGAAGAGTAATTCGACGGGATCGGCGTTTAAGCGGTGGAATATTCGAGATTTGATGCGCCGGAGCAACAGTGACGGTAAGGACAGTTTTGTATTTCTGACACCGGAAAAAGGATTGAAAAGCGAAACGTCCAAAGCAAAGGACTCAGCAGAGGCGTCTAAAGTTGCCGGAAAATTGAAGGCGAAGGGCAACAGTAGCAGCGGTAACAAGGCATCTTCGATGACGGACGTTTATTTACGGAATCAAGCGGCAAAGGAAATGGATAAGAATAGGCGCAAATCATATTTACCATACCGGCGAGATCTGGTAGGTTTTTTCGCAAATGCCAGCAATATTGGTAGAAATTTTCCTCCTTTTTAGCAAGCTTCCATTTTTTAATAAATTAATTAAGTGTTTGTAAATATCTTATATGAAGAACATGTGCGGCGATTCCCCAATGATTTAGTTGTTATGGATCGATTTGTTTAGAGGTTGATCATTCACACCAATGATGATTCGCGATGAATTTTCCCTTAATGTCTTTGAAGGCTTGCTTAGTGCCTTTACGAATAAATCAAAAGGAGAGTATAACTTTCTAGCTTAGGACCTAATGTGTACTACGCTCCGCTTCATTCCTACCTGCCATCATATTATTTGTATTTTGTTGTCTAACATATTCTTTATGAAAACTTTAATTAAAAATATATTTTACTAAGTTATTTTTATTTTGGAATTTTAAATTTAATTACTGTACTATTTTAGGTAGCGGAAGGAGTAATAAATGTAGTAACTACAACTAGAAAAAACTTTTTCCAAAAAAGTGTTGGTGAAAATAAATAGGCATATAGATTGTTGTTGGTTGCATTTAAGTTGCTTGCTGAGAGTTGGGGACTCGAGGAGAGATCGTGGGGGACTTTATTGTATAATCACAAATAGTCAAAAACCGCGAAAAAACTAATATATTCATTTTATAATAATTAGAGTTGTCAAAATGGGCTTGACCCGCTAGATCGGTCCAATTCAATTCTTGAAATAAGTGAGGTTGGGTTTAATTTTTTTGGTCCATTTAGGAACAAGGTTTTTTAGCCCAGCCTCATTTGACGCTAGCCTCGTACGTCCAACCCACAAGCCTCAGAGGTCAGCCCGTGGGCTATAAATATTTAAAAATATTTTTTATATATATTTTTAGTAGTGTTTTATTTGTAAAGTTTTTATCAATAAATATTTTTAAAAATAAAAAAATTAAGTCTTTTAAACTAGCTAGTGTTTTGTGGGAGGAATGGTGGAATGATCAACATTTTTTCGCTAAATCTTACATTGACTATTATGTATTTTTATAAGTTTTCACCGAAGTGTGTGATTCATAAATATATTTTTGTAAGAATTCACCGAAGTGTGTGATTCATAAATGAAAATTTGTATGTATTGATGTCGTGTTCATAGACGTCAACTTTCGATACTCTTTCTAAGAGAGTAATATTGTTCATTTTTTGGTTGAAGGGCCAACCTGCTATTTTATAGGCTTTTTAATTAAAAGAGTCAGCCCGCCCCAATCCATTTAAACTCTCTAGCCCGTTAGAATTGGGTTGGATCAGCCCATTTTGACAGCTCCAAATTAATAATCATGACTCATTTTCTAACCTTAATTACCTATTCCAAAACCTGCAACAACTTTTATTAATATTTCATTTGGCGTGAGGTATAAGATATAATAATTTCAGAGATAAAATAGAGGATTATTTTATTCTGCGTTTGATTGGAGATATTAGATAGTGTTGAAATTATTTATTCAACTATTATACCTTAATGATAGGATAAGTTATTTCATATATATGGTGAAATAACTTATTCTGAAATAATGAATCTCGAGATAACTTGTTCCCAATGACCCGAAGGCTACAGCCAGTTCTCTGGCTGGTTGTTTGGTTATGGAAATTAGCTTGCTCGATTTATTGACCGAAGAAAAATAAAGTTTCCTAAAATTTGAGTATCAAAACAGGACATTTTATGCTAATAAGAACATGTCACTAGATAAGAGCAAATTAAGAATTTTCTAGTTAAAAGGAGTTTTCAAACACAACTACTGTACGTCGTTCTTTTTAAATTAATGGAGTAATCAAATAAATGAGATAATACATGAATTATTTATTAGTAAAATGCACATGAGCCTTCTAATTGTATTTTACCTGGACATGCGATATGAAATTAAATGATATGAAGGTAAAGATTGTATGCACATGTAATTTATAGATTTTTTAAAGTTGAAAACTATCAAAATTTCTTCAATTCTTACCTAATATGACCAATCGAACGAATGACAATTCATACACAAGCTATCGAAATTAATATTTTAAGACACCGTATTGATAAATCACATAATGTAAATATAATTAATAATTATAATTTTATATCGCAAATTTAATAGCTCCAGAACTTTCACTTAACATGTTGTGGCCTGTGGGATTCGATTCACATCACATAATCCTTTATCATTTCCGGCTTCCTTCACCTACCCCATTTAATAGGGGGGGGGGGTATTCGCCTGAATAGTTTATCTTCCACTTGTTGCTTGCTTCACTCCTCTCTCCACAACTTAATTACATAAATAATGATGCACGTCTAGCTAACCAAATACTAGTTTGCTACAACACCAACATAAATTAAACTATTTCCAAGTTCCAACTATATAAAAAAGAAAAAAAATCATATATAATTGAATCTAGAGGTTAAATGGGAATTGAGCTGAATTTGGAGAGGAGAGAAGGATCAAATGGACCTAGTTATTAATTAAAACGAAATATTGATCTGCTCAAAAGTTACTTAAATTAAAATAAATCAAAAAGGAGGTCATAACCCAATTCATCCAAATTCTTACTAAATCTTTATTTAAAAAATAATAATTTTATAAGTTTTTTAATACCTAACAAAACTATATTTTTTTCCTTTATTATGGCCCACTAGACATAAATTAATTGCTAAAGAGCAAAAAAAAAAAACAAAAACCCAGCAAATCCCATGTAAGAATTACAAGATGACAAGATAATGATGTATAGAACTTAGAAGGTGAATTGTAGTAATGTATCTATTAAAAAGAGGAGAGAAAATAAAGGTGGGATAGTAGTAGTAGTGTTAAAGTAATAGTCATATTGACAAGTAGTGAAGGAAAGTAAGTCCTTCACATGCTGCTTTCATTAATTAGTCAAAAGATCCATGAAATCTGCCATATCCCACATTTATCACTAAATAATAATTAATTAATTAATATGTATTGTCATGTTAATAAATGATTTAACCATGATATATGAATTATTATAGTTTGATGTAAAACCTAGATTCGATAAAGTCTTAGCAATCGCTAAAGGTAAGAAGTTCAATGCCTTTAAATGATCTAATTCATATAATATATAATTCGTGTATATGTTTTGTATATTTGAATTTACACACATAATTAAATTGGGCTGACGGGCCAAAAAATATGATAGAAGCCTTTGAATATTATTGACGAGCCATATATGTGCAGCTTGAGATAGGCTCGACTCAGGGCCGGCAAAAGGGGCCCTAAATTTATTACATATTTTATAGAGTATATAATTATAATTTATAAATAAAAAGAGTACTATTATAAATTCCTTTTGGTCTCCTCGATTTATTCAAGTCGAAGCAATTGAATGTCTAACGATAAATTGTACATGCTAGTTGTAGCAGAAATGTAAATGAATTCGCGGGATTGAGCTTTCACCCATCTATTTATTTTCCAATTTTAACCCTGTATGAATTGAGCTAATTTAACAAGCAGGTGAATTAGTTTTAAGTTTTTAGGTAGTTAAGTGAAATATGATAGATCTATAATTATGATTTATGCCTGCACATGTAAATAATTTTACTGACGCCTCTTTTGTTAATTAACAGAATTATTTATTCCACAATCTATAAATACAGATATGAGAAAGCGACTTAAGGTAGAACATTTTTGTCCTTTGCAAAATTCATTCCACTTGTAATATATGGCAACAGTATGACAACATTCTTTCAGCTTCTCTTCAGTCAAATTCTTTTCCATTTCGAGTTATGAAAGGTTGCTTAACTATATACAACAATTAGAATTTCAACGATATATATAACTTAAACTCGTAACTATGATAAAAAAGAAGGGGTGGGGTCCTCTGGTATAGGGTTTGATGTGTAATTTGACAATCTGACCTATGTGCAATTATGTGCCTAATATGTCGAAACGATGAGTAGCGATATAGACATTCTCAAATTGCCTAAAGAGGTTTGAGGAACATTTGCATGGACTTAAAGGGCCCAAAAATCCAGAATTTTCATTCTACCATCAATTGCCTAAATTAAATGAAACATTCATCATTCTCTCTACCCTTTCCCAATTTTGTGGATTCCTTATGATTATGGCCTCAGAAAACATAGGTCAATTAGTCTTGCAATCTGCTAGGCTTTCATCTCGGTAGGTGTATTATTATTACAGTAAATATTTTCAACAAAATATTCATAATTGAAACGATGTGAAAAATTCAAACCGAGAAGCGTCGGGGGCATTTGGGAAAGTTGGGGCTATCAGGAGGATATAGTTTCTTTTCATTTCCACAGACCACAGTAGTTGGTAAAAGCTATAGCAACTTACAATTCAATTGATTCGGAAACATACACCACAACGATTGGGTAGGGAGTAAGATCATGCCAAAAATCATGTTCTGCGCTCTATACTGAGAGAGGTGCTTTCTTCGTAATTGTGTAGGTCTTGGTGGACAAAATTTCTTAGGAGATAACAAGTATGTGATGTAATAATTGAAACTCACACAAATTAGCCAAAGTTCTAAATCATCTAAAAGGATCAGCAGGGAGCTTGTGGGAGACAAACAGGTATATAAATCAATTTACAAGACAAAGTGCAATGGGGACTTTCAACATTATCCTAATGCAAAGGTGAGAAATATCATATCTTTATTCTAAATAAACTGACACTCATTTGCAATATATGGGTAATCTAATAAGTTAAAGTTGATGCTTGTGCAACAAATTCTTTTTGCTGGTCACTATTTTATAAACTGAACATGTGTATCGCTTAAATTAGCCAACCACGTTTTTATCCCCCCTCCCCCCCCCCCTTTTTTTTAAGGTAGATATGAATTCATAACTTTTAAAAAATAATTGAGTAACTTGTTGGATACATCGAATGAGTAAATAATTTTACAATGCCGACAAAAAATATTTTTTAATTCAAAATTCATCTATATTCTCCACATAAGGAGAAATAGGCCATACTGTTGCACAAACACAAATGGTCCATAGTGATTATTACTAAAATGTTCAACCACCAAATTGATAATTGAAGGAGATAAAAATTGAAAGAATGTGAAGCAAATGTTGAAGTACAACCACAAGTAGAGCATTAGATTGAAGATAGGACCTTATCTTTTCTCATCCACTACCTTTTCCTTTTATCTTTCATTTACCATCCTCCATTCATTTATTTTGTTTTTAATATTGACACATATCACTTCACCACTTCTAATCGTGACATGTGGCGAGCATTGATCGGATAAGGGATATTTGG
Source organism: Solanum chiquidenum (assembly GCA_029582725.1). Classification (NCBI taxonomy): domain Eukaryota; kingdom Viridiplantae; phylum Streptophyta; class Magnoliopsida; order Solanales; family Solanaceae; genus Solanum; species Solanum chiquidenum. The sequence continues at coordinate 9,625 of JAJOOS010002094.1, forward strand.
TAATTTGTTCAAAGAAATTAATGTTAAGCTAATTGAAGGAATTCAAAAAATTTGCTTTGGATATTGTATTCACAAATAGGTATATAATATCATCTTTCATGCATACACGTATTTAGAGATTTAATCCCTCTAATATAATTGTGTAACGTTTATTCAAAATTAATCCTTGGATATATTGGAAGGGATACAATGAAAAAGGATCAACAACTTTTTTGAGTAAGTAGGAGAGGTCGATCGGGAAGGATGCAAGTCTGGTGTATCAGTTATCGTACCCATGGAAAACGTTGGGTACATAGCACAGTGCCGAAGCGGATAATTGCTTTGCTACGAGGAGTAATTTCGTTCTGACTTCCAAAATAGTAAAATACTGCAAATGTGCAATTACAAGAGAATATTCTGACTCTAAATCTGATGAATTTGGTACTAAATTGAGATTATGGCCATAATTGTTACTCTGGCGAGGCGAATGGTCATTGCATATGCATGTCCAAATTATGAAAATGACCATACGACAACCAAATAAAATTAGAAAGAGTGCAAATGTAGGTGGGAATATAATTTGTACTGCCCTACAGAAAGAATAGCATTGTCCATTATTCAATGGTGGAGTCAGAATTTTTACTCAATCGATTTAAATATAAAAAGTAAACACGCAACGAAGAAATCAAAGAAAATTCAACGACATTTACTGCATATATATATATATATATATATATAAGAAAAAAGATTTTAACTGTCTATGTGCAGTTTAGTTTTCTGAAAAAAGACAGAACCCTTCTTCCTGGCCCCATTATCCTATTTCTTTCCTCCACATCCCTTGATTAATTTTTTCTAAAGAAAAAAAAATTAGCTTCTTGAAATGTAAGGTTCTTGGCTTCTTAGCCATATGATTTTAAGGCAAAAGTAAGATGCAACATTGAATATCCAACGTACAAACCTCATCTACAATGGATTGAAGCTCTCATTTGCTTAGCCATCACTTTCAACATTGTCTATTGGATTGGTTATATGTAAGAGTCCTAAGCAGCAATAATCAAGGACCCATCCACTAGCTATAATATTACTAGTGAGTAACAAAGTAGTATAAAGGGCAAGCAAAAGCTAAAGGAAGCTCATTGAGAAATGTCAACTGCTTCCATTAACAATTGCCTTACTATCTCCCCTGCTCAAGCTTCCCTTAAGAAACCTACTCGTCCCGTTGCCTTCGCAAGGCTTGGCAACTCTTCTTCTTCATCTATTCCAAGTCTCATCAGAAACGAGCCCGTCTTCGCTGCCCCTACTCCCATCATCAACCCCATTGTGGTATGAACTTAACTTATATAAGTGTATTTTAACCTGTTATAACAAGTTATTTACATTTGACGTTACTTAATTTGTTTTTTAAGCAAGACATTTTTTTGTTTATCGTATTGGTAACGACTTATGTGTCCATGCATGCTAGTTCACGTGAAAATTTTATATTGGCATAGTTCTAAACTTTAGTTTCTAGCTACTCTTATAATTGGTGTTGTTATTTTTGGCCATGAATCTCCTGAAGTTAGGTGAATTGATGTAGCTCTGAATTGTACACGTCTATTGCGTGTACTCCATGACATATAATATATTCTTTCCATCCTAAAATAAGTGTTATTTTAATTTATTTCACACTTATTAAAAAAATGATAATTTACTGAGTTATTCCTATTATTAATCCGATATTTCTTGAGAATTGAGCATTAGTTCTTTGATACAAGAGTATAGTTAGAAAAAATGTAATTTTTTATTTTGAAATCCTAAGATGACACTTATTTTGAGATGAAGCAAATAACAAACTAAACTTTAAAATGAACCAAAATAGAGGTGGCAATTATGTAGAGGTTCTCGCAAAATGAAAATTAAATACGTAGGGCCGTATTGTGAATTCTGTGGATAATGTTTTTGCTCTCTATTTTAATTTTTTTAAAAATAATTATTACTTATTTGACAAATTCAATAATCCAATGGGTATCCTCGTATGTGCCCATCCTAAAAGTGATAACTACCAGTCTACCATAAGTTTGTAGGATGGCATCTATTTATTACGTCGTTTTTGTCTTAATTTCTAGTTTTGATATCCACCTAAATCGAAGATAACCGACCTTCTTAATACTCCATTGTATTAATTATTTCACGTCTTCTTTTGACATCTCCATCACTTTATAATGTGGTTACTACTTGCTATAACCAAACTTACTTGCATTTTATTTGAACTTAAAAGCGAAAGCGAAAGTAAAATCTCTCCTAATAACTAGTCTAATTTTTTTTAAAATATATGATCAACAAATATTTAAAGATAAATTTTCAAAAATCTATGGTCAAACATTAACTTATATATTATATATACGTCTTCCAAAATGCTAATGAGAATTAGAAGTTGCAGAGAGAAGAAATGGCAAAAGAATCCTACGATCAGGCCATTGCTGCACTCGAGAAACTCCTCAGGTTTGTACTCTCTCTACGACTCTACCCTCTAAATCACAATACTTCTTTTTTCTTGATCAAGTGGGGCCTAAAAAATAGGCATACATATATACGTAGATACGTACACAAAAAAATGTTAAAATTTGCAAAACTGCCGAGAAAACATAATCATGCAATGTTTATTCATAAAATTCAATTTCACAACAAAAGAACATGTCAATTGGTTTCAATTTCTCCAGATAAAAGTGTTTAGTGCGATGTGCTCAAACCACAAGACTTTTTTTCTATCGCTTCAATAATAATAATGGTCTAAATTATTTTATGCAATTACAGCGAGAAAGCAGAACTTGGACCAGTTGCTGCAGCAAGAGTTGACCAGATTACTGCTGAATTGAAATCAGCAGATGGCAGCAAATCTTTCGACCCTGTTGAGCACATGAAGGCTGGCTTTATTCATTTCAAGACTGAGAAATATGAGTGAGCAAATTCATCACTATCTTCAAAATTAAAATTTCTGCATATTTGATGTTGTAAGATTAGTGCCTCATAATTTTTCTCCTTTTCTATTAATGTACCAACAGTACAAACCCAGCCTTATATGGTGAACTAGCAAAGGGACAGAGCCCTAAGGTACCAATTCCTTGTTAATTTGTTATCTAATTTTATTGTACGGTTTCTGATGAGTCTATTGCCCAAAATATGTAACAGTTCATGGTTTTCGCGTGCTCTGACTCGCGAGTGTGCCCATCCCATGTCCTCAACTTCCAACCTGGTGAGGCATTCATGGTTCGTAACATTGCCAACATGGTCCCTGCTTATGACAAGGTCAGTAACAAATCAATGCAAAGTACGATTATTTGGCTTTGGAATTGAATTTTTAAAAATAAAGATGGGATTGAATTTGAACAGGTGAGATACTCTGGAGTGGGAGCAGCCATTGAGTACGCTGTTCTTCATCTTAAGGTGGAGAACATCGTTGTCATTGGCCACAGTGCTTGTGGAGGTATCAAAGGTCTCATGTCTCTACCTGAAGATGGTAGTGAATCAACGTACGTCGCTCTTTAACCTTTTCTACAATTATTCATTCAAAACACTTATCGTTAACAGATCGTTGATTAATAATCTAATAAACGCAGTGCCTTTATTGAGGATTGGGTGAAAATTGGTTTACCTGCCAAGGCCAAGGTTCTTGCCGATCACGGAGGTAAAGAATTTCTACATCAATGCACAGCTTGTGAGAAGGTAAAATTCAAATTTAACTTTTTGAATATCAATTAATTAAATAGCAGTATTTTATAATTGATGATAATGAAAAATGTTGCAGGAAGCTGTGAACGTTTCACTTGGAAATCTGCTTACGTATCCATTCGTGAGAGAAGGATTGGTGAAGAAAACATTGGCATTGAAAGGAGGTTACTATGATTTCGTGAAGGGAGGATTTGAGCTGTGGGGACTTGAGTTCGGTCTTTCTCCTCCTCTTTCCGTATGAACTTAATTCAATTACCATTTGGCCCTCACAATTTCCTTCCTTTTTTTTCCCGCCTGACAGTACTTTTGCTTTGCTTATGTAATTGCTTCGCAAAATCAACTGTGTATGTTGTTTGTATGTATCAATCAAATATGGAAGAGGCACTCGTTTTTATATTTCTGAAATAAATAAAATGGAGAGTACTTTTGGTTTGAAAAGTTGTAGCAAGGTATAAATACGTTTGTGGTGGGCTTTGGTAGGTAAAAGATGTGGCCAGTATACTGCACTGGAGGCTCATGTAGAGACAAAGAGATCGTCCAGCAACAAGAGGATTCCCAGATTTAATCTGTTATCTGAACCAATTCTTGCTCATGTAGACAAAAAATTGGCCATAATAATAATCTACGAACACTCCTTTCGCCTACAATTATACAAGTTTTTTTCACTCTAGTTTAACTTCCATGATGCTTCCATCATTTATTAGTATCAGAAAACAATCCATCACAAAGCGGAAAATTTGTCTTTGTTTGCAAACAAAAGTTAATCTTTCACTCTTAACTAGATATTTTGGGTTGACTCTAAAATAAAGAAGTTCGAATTTGATGAGCTAATGGATTTTTAAAAATGCCAAGAAAAGACAAAAAGAAGGATTTGAAGTAAACTTCACAAAAATATCTAGTCTAGTAAATGAAAAAGTTGGCATCGGTCGACGCTACTAAAACAAGCCATAGCAGCAAAAATAAACAAGGAGTTTAATTTCTCTTTGGTACTGCGTCATCATGGAATATTATTGACAGTTCTGATATGAAGTCGTAGAGCCTGTTTGGATGGACTTATAAGCATTTTGGCTTAAAATAAGTGTTTGAATATTTATTTTAATTTAAAAACACATAAAATAAGTCAATTCAAACAGACTTTTAGAGGTATTCAAAATGATTCATGACTACAACCTTCAGTTGTATGAATTGCTGAAAAAGTACAAATGATCAATATGTCAAATGGGCTATGACATCTGCACTAGTGTTTTGTTGCCCTGTAAATTTAACGTCAATAATAATATAAATTGACTATCCATATATTTAAAATAAAAAATTGAAAAATGCAATGTAAAAAGTAGTTGGATTTGGAAATTTCTAGGAAAAGAAGACAAATCGGCTCTGTTTTTTCACTGTCGACCGGCCGTACTTTTTTATTAACCAAAGATAGCCGAAAAACTTACACCCATTCGTTACTTCGCTCCACTTAAGGCTAAAGACTGTTGAGAGTAAGAAGAAAAAAAAAAAGAAGAAGTAGTTAGTTCTAACAGTTAGTTATAACTAACTTGTAGGTAGTTACATCTTTAATAGGAAAAATATCTCTCTATATAAGAGAGTCTTGTATGTAATTGTTAACTAGTCTATCAGAGTATTTTTTTCCTTCCAATAAAAGAATATAGTATTCTTCTTCTCTTCCTCTCTTCTCCTTTCGTCTAATTCAGCAAACTATTGTCCCTAAGAACAATTTCATGGTATCAAAGCATTCGAGTTAAGATAGCAAATTCGACGATCCTACAAATTGAAAGTTCAATTGAGGTGTAAAGCCAGAGTCCAGATCAGAGATCTTGAAGAATTGGAACAATGGTGGGTACTGAAAGTTCAGCCACAGGGACGACTGGTTCAGGTGGGACTCAATCCTCTGTTCAAGGTGGAATGCAGCCTAATGTGATCGATTACAATCATCCACTATTCCTCAATCCATCAGATGTGAGTGGTACCCAGATCATATCGTTTCAACTCATAGGTATTGAGAATTACTCGATCTGGCATAGATCCATGCGAGTGGCTTTGTTAGGAAGAAATAAATTGGGTATGATAGATGGAACTTGTGCTAAAGATAAGTTTCCTAGTGAATTGGGGAACAATTGGGAGAGGGTAAATGCAGTAGTGCTATCTTGGATAATGAATTCTGTTGCTAAAGACTTGCTTGGGGGTATAATGTATGCGTCTATAGCAAAAGAAATGTGGGATGATCTATATGAGAGGTTTCATAAAATTGATGCTGTGAGAACCTTTAACCTGCATAAGAATATAGCCTCCCTGTCTCAAGAAAATATGTCTGTGTGTGCTTATTTTTCGAAACTGAAAGATTTGTGGGATGAGTTCGAAGCACTTGTTCCTGCACCAAACTGTGAATGTGATAAGTCTAAAGATTTTGTGGTGCATCTTCAAAAGTTGAAGTTGTTTCAGTTCTTGATGGGATTAAACGAGTCATATCTTCAAGCAAGAAGTCAAATATTGCTTATGAGTCCTTTGCCTTCAGTAAATCAAGCTTATGCTATGATTGTAAGTGATGAGAGTCATAGGGCAGTAGCTGCAAGTGCTGGAGTATTGGGAGTTAGGCCAGGTGCACAGTTGAGAGATTATGAAGTAGCTATGTATTCAAGAAATCAGGGACAAAGGCTTAAGAAAAACTATAATGTTCAGTGTGAATTTTGCAAGTTAAAGGGTCACACCAGGGAGAATTGTTGGAAGATAATTGGCTACCCTCCTGATTTCAAGACCAAGAGAAAGCAAAGAATAGAAAGTGGTGCTACCTATAATGTAGTAGCTGGTCAATCTGGTGAACAATGCTCTCAAGTAAAGGCAAGAACAAGTGAACAAGAAGAGTCTGAAGTGCAGTTGTCTATGATAAGCCAGATAGGTAAAGCAACTTTCACACAAGAGCAATACAATCAGATTCTAAAGATGATTCACACTAGTAGTATGTCAACACAGGAAACTGAAGCAGCAGATGTGGCTAATATAGCAGGTATAAGCAGTGCTTTTCTAGCCTGTTCTAAGTCACAACAATGGATCATAGATACAGGAGCTACTCATCATATAGTGTCTGAATTAGGACTGCTTGATGAGTCTTCTGTAGTAAAGTCTGAAAAAGTAAAGAAGGTCTGTCTCCCTAATGGTGATACAACTATAGTTGCTAGTGTAGGGAAAAGCTGCTTGACAGAGGGAAATAATATTTCTAATGTATTACATATTCCTCAGTTCAATTATAATCTGCTCTCAGTGTCCAAGGTGACTAGAGAATGGCAGTGTTCAGTAAGTTTTTTTCCTGATTTTTGTGTGTTCCAGGATCTCTACACTGGGCAGGTGAGAGCAATTGGAAGAGTTAATGGTGGTCTGTACTTCCTGGCTGATCAGAGTACTCAAAAAGCAGCTAGTTGTGGAGACAATGAAGTATTAACTGCTGATACTGTGGAGAAGAAACAAGCAGAAGTGGACTTGTGGCATAGGAGGTTTGGGCATGTTTCTTCTAATGTACTCAAAAAGATTTTGTCTGTTGAGAAGTCTTTAGCTATAGAGGATAGAATAAAACAATGCTCTGTATGTCCTAGTGCAAGGCAGACTAGGTTGTCATTTCCTTCTAGCAATATTAAAACTACTTGTTGCTTTGATCTTGTACATATGGATTTGTGGGGGCCTTATAGAATTCCCACTATGAATGGGAATAGATATTTTTTGACAGTTGTGGATGATTTCAGCAGAGTGACTTGGGTGTTTCTGTTAAAATTAAAGTCTGATGTGTATGTTCAAATTCAACAATTTGTTAGTTATGTGCAGACTCAGTTTCATAAGGTAGTAAAGATTGTAAGAACTGATAATGGCTCTGAGTTTGTGAACTCGTTGTGCAGTGGTTTCTTTAAAAAACTAGGGATTATTCATCAGACGACCTGTGCCTACACTCCACAACAAAATGGAGTGGCTGAGAGAAAACACAGGCACATTTTAGAAGTCACAAGAGCACTAAGGTTTCAAGGGGAAATTCCAATAAAGTTCTGGGGATATTGTGTACTGACAGCAGTGTATATTATAAATAGGTTACCAAGTTCAGTTATACATTACCAAACTCCTTATGAAAGGTTGTATGGGAAGAAACCTAATTGTGATCATCTTAGAGTAGTGGGGTGTTTGTGTTATGCTAAGGTCGTGAATGAGCATGACAAACTGTTGTCTAGAACAAAGTCCACTGTCCTTATGGGTTTTTCTGATACTCAGAAGGGATATGTGTTGTATGATATGGTGAGTGAGAGTTTTTCTATAAGTAGAGATGTGTCTTTTAGAGAAGATGTGTTTCCATTTAAAGAAAAGAATAAGGTCCCTCAAGAGCCTCAATATATATTTCCTTTGAATAGACAACAGTATGAGTTAGCTGACACAACTACAAGTGGAGAGTCAGTGAAGGTAGTTCCTGACATAAGGAATAAGGTTTCTGATACTACAAGTTCACAAGGTGCAGTCTCAGATAGTCAGCATGAACAACGTGAGGTGACACAAGATAATACAAGCAGTTCACATAGAGTGCAAGACCAAAGGAAGTCCACTAGAGAGAGGAAGACACCAGTTTGGATGACTGATTTTGTGTCCTTAAACATTCACAAAGAAGTACCCTATGCCTTATCCAAATATGTGTCTTATGAAAGGTTGTCTAAAGAATATATGGCATATGTAGCAGCCTCTTCCTCAGTTACTGAGCCAACTACCTACTTAGAAGCGAGTAAAGACCCAAGATGGATACAAGCTATGAAAGATGAAATAGAAGCCTTGAATCACAATCATACTTGGGATGTGGTTAGTCTACCTAAAGGCAAGAAATCAATTGGTTGCAGGTGGGTGTACAAAGTTAAGTATAAGGCTTCAGGTGAGGTAGAGAGATTTAAAGCTAGGTTAGTTGCAAAAGGGTATAATCAAAGAGAAGGAATAGACTTTAAAGAGACTTTCTCTCCAATGGTGAAGATGAAAACAGTAAGAACTGTGCTAGCAACTGCAGCAAGGAAAAAATGGTATATCCATCAAATGGATGTCTATAATGCATTTCTAAATGGTGATCTAAGTGATGAAATATATATGCACCTACCTCAGGGATTTGCAAGCCAGGGGGAGAATAAGGTGTGTAGACTAGTCAAATCCCTATATGGATTAAAACAGGCTCCTAGGCAATGAAATACAAAGTTATCAGAGGCATTGGTGAGGTTTGGTTTTGTTCAGAGTCAGTATGATCCCTCTTTGTATGTTAAGAAGACAAGTGAAGGGTTCACACTTGTATTAGTATATGTAGATGATATGCTAATCACTGGTGATAGTTTGAAACTGATAGAGGAAACAAAAGTCACTTTGCAAAAGGCTTTCAAGATGAAAGATTTAGGAGAATTAAGGTTCTTTCTTGGTATTGAATTTGCAAGATCCAACAAAGGAATTCTAATGTATCAAAGAAAATATACATTGGAATTGTTATCTGAGTTGGGGTTAGGAGCAGCTAAGCCAGCTGGAACTCCAATAGACTATAACCTGAAACTCACTTCAAAACAGTTTGATGATCATGTAAAAATCATGAAACCAGATGATGATCCTCCTACTGATCAAAGGGCATATCAGAGGTTAATTGGGAAGCTTCTTTATCTAACAATGACTAGACCTGATATAGCTTTTAGTGTGCAAACTTTAAGTCAGTTTCTACAAGATCCTAAGAAGTCACATATGGAAGCTGCACTTAGAGTGGTAAGGTATGTTAAAAATCAACCAGGGTTGGGAATTCTCCTATCTAGTAGTTCAGAAGAAAAGATTAGTGCCTACTGTGATGCTGACTGGGCAGCTTGTCCACAAACTAGAAGATCTGTAACTGGTTATTTTGTGAAACTAGGAGATTCACTAGTATCTTGGAAGTCGAAAAAACAGACTACAGTTTCTAGAAGTTCTGCAGAGGCAGAATTCAGGAGCCTTACAGCAGTTGTAGCAGAGTTGGTGTGGATACTAGGGTTGATGAAGGAAATTGGATGTGAGGTAACACTTCTAGTGAGTGTCTTCAGCTACAGTAAGTCTGCAATGCAAATAGCAGCAAATCCTGTATATCATGAGAGGACAAAACACATTGATGTCGATTGTTATTTCATTAGAGAAAAACTGCTTCAAGGAATGATGACTACAAACTACATTCCAACACAACAACAACCAGCAGACATGTTAACTAAGGGGCTTACTAGAGTTCATCATACCTTTCTTATTTCCAAACTAGGAATGTGTGATATATTCTCCCCTTCCTAGCTTGAGGGGGAGTGTTGAGAGTAAGAGAAAAAAAAAGAAAAGAAGTAGTTAGTTCTAACAGTTAGTTATAACTAACTTGTAGGTAGTTACATCTTTAAGAGGAAAATATCTCTCTATATAAGAGAGTCTTGTATGTAATTGTTAAAAGTCTATCAGAGTATTTTTTCCTTCCAATAAAAGAATATAGTATTCTTCTTCTCTTCCTCTCTTCTCCTTTCGTCTAATTCAGCAAACTATTGTCCCTAAGAACAATTTCAGATAACTTGAGCAATTAAAATTATGACTTCTTTTACGATTGACTATGAACAATTGACAAATAATAATTTCTACTTTACTAAGTCTGTTCGATAATTTAATGTCCATACTGTTGATACAATTCTTCTCTTCTGAATTAGATAATTCTAATTATTGATTCTACTAAACTTAAAAGTTATGATACAAATTTTATATTTATATTGAGAAAATTATTAGATATATTTATCATTTATGTATATAATAAATAATATGAGACGAAAAAAGTCGGTCCACAAATTTTGAGGTATAGTAAATCCCATCTTGTCACAATTTACATGACTAAGGTTACATTATCAAGGGAATCAGTGTGACAAGTAAAACACTTTTTTGACACCAAATCCCAATTCCATTTAAGGCTGTTATTGATGTTTCCACTTTGCATCTTTATCCACTCAATAAAGGTATACATTTTTCTTGTTTTTCCTAAATGTATTTACCTATCATCCTTTGATACTCTAGGCCTAGACTCATGCAGTAATTTCTTATTTCACTCCGTGTTTGATTTTTGTATTAAAATTTAATTATTTTGGATTTGTATAATATAGAATTTTTTTTGAGAAGAAATGCTTTTTTAATACATAAATTCGAATTTGAGACATGTGATTAAGAAATAAGCAACCTCATCTGCTACACGCCATCCTTTAATAGTCCCTGTAACAAAATTAAGTAGAAACATAAGAGATTATTTGGTTGTTGACCGTATAAGATTCATTCATGTATTAAAAATTGTATAATTTCATATATTATTTTATTGTAAAAATAATAAGAAGAATCACATTTCGTTTTAAAATATTTGTCATGATTAATTTTTTGAGAGTCTAATAATTTATATTTTGATCAATTTTAAGATATATTTTTTCATTATATTGATATGAAAAATTATAATTTATAAAACTTTTCATGTAATTTTTGAATATTTAAATTAAAATATTAAATTAATATTATCTAATTAGCATTGAAAAAAATAGTTAACATAACTATGGAGAAACGAAATGTGACAATCGTTTTGAAACAAAACGGAGTATAATATTTGGTTGAATTTTTTCTCTTTCCACACAAAACATATCATTGTTAGTACAATATTTGGTTTATGTCTTTCTTTTTGCATAATTAATATACGTGTAAGTGGTAAGAGATTCTATGTACTATTTTCTCCAACATAGAATATAAATAACTAATACATAAGTAACTAAATTATGCATAACTAAAATTTGAAAAATAATTTTTTTTTTCATAATTAATACACATATTACTAATATACACATAACTGATTTAAATATTACAAATACCTACATAACTAATTTTTATATTACTATTATCTACATAAATATCACCACCAATTAAATTACCTCTAAGGACTCCCGTTCTTTCCATTTGTTTATCGAAATTTAAGATACTAGTATGTAAATATTTAGTCAATCAATCATATGTATCATACATTTTCAAACTATTTGAAAAACTTTGTTTAAGTTGAGAATCTATTATAAATATTCTCTCTATTTCTGTAAAAAAGAAATAAAGTATGTGTACATTTTACCTTCTTTAAATCTTACTCATATAATTATACTGAGCATGTTATTATATCATCTATACCTTCATCAAAAACTAGTTAAGGAGAGTTATGTAAATAATTTGTACTTGCATTATTATTTAGACTATTGTTGTCCATATTATTTGTTTTGACGGGAGGCGATTTTAATTTATTCTTGTATTTCAAGTAATTATTTAAATTCTTTCTTTATTAATAATTAGGGTCAAATATATTTGTATATTATATTGTTATACACCTATGTTTAACTACTCTATCATTTGCATTTGAACTTTCACTTCAACTCAAAATAATTGTTATTTTAGAAATTCAAGAAAAAGATTAATAATATTGCCAACTATTTCCTTAATATTAACGTAATTTATTTTAATAATGCTCAATTCTAAAATAAAACATCTAATAGATAAGTATAATTTAGTCAATTATATATTAAATTTATTGTTTTTCTTAATTAATGACGTGAACAGAATTAACACATCGATTAAAATTAATTCACGAATAAACACATTTTGAGCCAATGTTATAAGTTATAACGAGAGAAATATACATATATTTTAACAAATAGTAAGTTTTACATATTTGAATTAGGTAGAAAATCTTAAACTTTAGAACTTTATAGCATTAAAATAATATTTTTCTTTTTTGAATTCTGTTCCTGAAATAAGTGTAATTCCTTTCATGCTACACTTTATGAATGTATATTTTGTGGCAAAAAAAGAAAGAAATAGCATTCGTTTTTTCTTAACGAAATTAAAGTAACTAATAGTGTTAAAAAGTTGTTTGGCACTTTATCAATTTGAAATTTGTATGATGACTTGATATTATGCAAATATATTTTTAAAAAATAATACTTATTATGTTATTTTTTTTTAAAAAAATATTATCAATATAAGAAACGCACACAACATACGTATATCAAATGTTATTTTTAAATTTTATTTTTACTAACACGAGGAACACACACAAGATATATACTCTAGGATTAGTACAATAAACATGACAATTAGATGTTATTACTTAAATTTTATTTTTATTAACACTAGAATCACACGCAGAACTTCTACTCTAAGACTAGTATAAATGTATAATAAATATGACAACTAGATAAAAAACAAATAAAGTAATTACTTTATTATTACTATTATAAAGGAGTATGCATTTTTTTTTTAAAATTTTAATAACTCAATTGAATAACTATCTAAACATGTTATTAATGGGCGTAAATTCTTATAATCTCTTTTTCTTATTTCCCTTTTTACCCTTAATTTTTAAAATTAAAAATAAACGAAAAGCGTGTCATATAAATAAGGTAGGACCACGTGTTTTCTTGAAGAAATAAATAAATAAAAAAACAAGAAGGTTAAAATAGTAATTAAGTAGAAAACCAGGGTTTAGTAATCTGACAGAATCCAACCCCAGCTGCGACGCCACTTTTGTTTTGGCTTTTTGTGTCAAAAATTCGACGGTTTCAACACCCACCATATTCTCGAATGCAGAGTCCGTGCGGTTATAGCAAAATGCCCTCGATTCTCTCATTATTTACGATTTTGTCCTGAATTTGTGTTTATAGACAAAAGCTATTCCTTTTACTTCTTGAGCTTTTCTGCTTTTAGCTACTACTCTGTTTATGATTAAAGTTCATCAGCTTTTCCCAGAAACAAGACAGTAGTCTCTTCATTTCTCCCCCACCCACCCACCCCCAAGTGAACAGCTGCTCAGCCTTGGCAAAGGTAAGTGTTAAAGTTTTGATCTTTATGGTAAAAATCTAATTTTTGGAATGTTTTGAGTAATGGGGTTGTTCATTCTTGATTCTTGGACTTCAATGTGGGGTGATCATTGGTTCTGTTTGGTTTTCTTGATGTAAGATTGGATTTTTTTGCCCTTATTGAGCTATATATGTGTGTGTGTATGTTTCTTGTTGTGTTGCATGTGTTTGTGTTGTTGATGATTAGTAATGGGGTAGGGCAATGTGGATTGGAAGTTCTGTGTGGTTTTTTGTTTGTTTGGATTAATGGGTGTTTGGTGCTTGAAATGGGTTGTTTATACAGGGGAGGGTTTTGAAATGAATGGGATTTTAGACTTTTGTCCTTTCTTTTTTTTGGTAAAAAAGGAGAACTTTGGGTTCTCTTGCTAGGTCCCCCTTTTTTTGGTGTGAATTGGTCCTTTTTGCTTTTGCACTTGTGAATGTTATTGGATGAGTTGTTTTTTTATGATGAAGCATCATAAATGGTTGTAAATGTGAATATATATCATTTGTTGGATGATGGTTTTTTTTAGTAGAAGGTTCACAATTAAGCTGTATGCAGCATGCAGTTTCCCTTTGTTTAGTTGCATCTATGAGTTAATTGCTGTTCTTTAGTTAGGAGAAAAAATGTTTTTTTTACCACTAGAGGATGTGGTGTAGCAGATGGAGCCGCTTCTCCCTTAACTAGGGGTTTCGGTTTTGAGCTTTGGGTAAGGAAAAATCCTTGATAGGAAGTGTTTATTCCAAATGGGCCTTATGCGGCGAGAATTCGGATTAATCGGGCTCCATCTTCGCCTCTTGTGTCCACATCATTGAACTTGCACTCCAGGTGCTTTGCCTTAGTCCTGCTTAACCTGGAACCTTTAGATTCTAGGGTCTCTCCAAACGTCCAACCTATTGTTAACTTCATTGCGCGTCTCGTCAATCATCTGCGAATAACATACACCTCGGCACCTCCCCTTGGATATGTCGTGTCAATTCGTTCTTGACTAAATTTTAGTAACAATGAGCTAAAAATTACTCGTATACAAGAAGTATACCAAAAATTAGAAAACCTTAGAAAAAAATATATGGTTCGATGAATGACACCCTATCTTCTATACGAACCTCGTTGCCCGTGGGTGCAAGGCAATAAGGAATAAGAGGCTATTCCTAAGTGTACTAAATACTTGTCTATTCTATCAAAAGCTCTCTTGGTATTTCATTTACTTTAATGTTGTGCGGAAGGGGATGTGAGCATAGGTGTTTTATCATATTTTGGATTAGATGCATTTGGGGCATTAGCTTTGTTAGAGTGTACAATATCATCTTTATCAAATATATACGGGCATCTGTAGAGGTTTATAATTCCCACTCATTCCCCCCAATGTTTTGAGTTTGATGCTTAGGTTCTTTTACATGGGAAAAGAGCCATACTTTAGTATCCTGTTTTCACAATGATTCTCTCTAGCTGAGATGAGATTTTTGCTCCCTCCCTACTAATTAGAGCATGAAGAATTTGTATGAGAAAGTTGCGACACATCAACACATTTTTCATGGCTATGAAATTTTCAAATGCAAATTGAAAAATAACAATCTTAAGATATATGAATATGGGTGTGCGACTTAACTGTTTTGTCATGTCTTGCTCCTTGCTCCTTTATTGGATGCTTTATCACTCCATTATCGGATGCTTTATCGCTCCATTAAAAAGTTGATTTCTCAGACGATCACTAAACTAAAAATAATTATCTCAGAATATCATATTTCTTTGTTTTGTAACAGTAAGGTTAATTGAAGTGCTAGTGACTTTTATGTTACACGACAAAGAAAAGTAACTTTCTAATATAATTACAATTAGTTGAGTGACCGTCTGATAAATCTACTCCTGCCTTACCGATTGCCTTTACTCCCAATGCAACACAAGCAAATAGTGAAAAAAAATAAGATATATGTTTGTCTTCCCTGGTTTTTGTCGTTTGTATTTCCAATTTCAATTGCAATTACTTCCTTACCATTAATTGAGAAAGAAGGAGTGTCACATGTTCTTTTGTATTTCGGGCATTAAATGGGCAATGCCAAGTTCTATCTTGATGATCATAAGCAGCTGGAAGAGTATTGGAAAAAGGGGGGTTGATGAGAACCGGTGGCAGATTATACTTGCATGTATTTGGTGGACTATATGTAAAGAGAGGAATCCAAGATTTTTTCAAGATACTAGCAGTTCTATCTGGAAAATTAGGATGAATTGTGGTCATTCAAAAAATTAGGCTGATTTGTTTTTGTTCTTTTTTTGGTGTATAGAGAATATGTGGGGGAGGGGGGGGTGAATAGGGGACCTGGTGGATCTATGAGACAATGTATAAGATTATAGGCTTATGGACAGGGTTGTTTATACTCTTCTGGGATTTGTAAAGTTCTTAACTTAGCATCTTTTCTGGTGTTAAGTTTTTGTTTAATACAATTATTACTTTACTCAAAAAAAGTAAAGAAAGGAGGAGTGGAGGATTTTCTTGGTATTGATGAAGAAACATTAATATTTTATTAATTGCTTCAACCTTTTTGGAAGGAAGCGGACACACCTTTTGAGGAGAAGAGACCTATGGCGACATTCACAATGAAAGACGTGGCATTTCATTTTTTTCCTTTTATATAGAGCGTACAATTTGGCAAAAATGAAAAAAAATGGACAAAATATGTAAGTAGGGATACCGACTCTAGGATGTTCCAGATCAATCTTCCGTGTCCTTGCTTTATATTAATATATACATATCGATATTAGATGTTTTGTAGATGCTCACATTTTTCAATTTTCACAACCCGAATTAGCGTCGTGTAAATTGAGATCAAGATCCTAGTGATAGAAACTGGCAGAGAGGAGAACCTAATCAAGCGAGATAAATCAAAAGTGTGATTAGGATGACTATTCTTATTTTGCATTAATCTCCATCTTGGACCTAGATTAATCAATTCTACAGGAATCAGAAAGCTCGGAAGGTGATTATGTTATTCTTCAATGTGTATTACTATTTGTTGTCGCACTTGTCTTGTATCTTGTTTTTTTTTTTTACAATCCTCCGTTGGTTATGCTTCTTTTGAGCCTAGAGTTTATCGAAAACTTCTTCTATACCCCCACAAAGGTAGGGCTAAGGTCTTCGTACATGCTATCCTCCCAGATCCTACTGTGGGATTACACTGGGTGTGTCGTTGTTGTAGGGGTCATTGAAGTAGGCAGAGAACCTTGAGGTCCTAGTTTTGAATCCCAGTGCAGGCAAAACCAAAAATTGCCTTGAGAGGTAGGAGACACCCGTGGAATTAGGCGCGCACAAACTGACACCACAGTTGTAAAAAATATGCCTTTTGTAAAGTATGAAGTGCAGATGTTTACAAAACTTTTTACTTTTGGCCTAGTGGGGGTAGTTAGAAAGCTAGAAAATTGACACTCTTTGGAACTTTTGAATTCTCTAAAGTTGTCAGGGCGGCGTTCTACTTTCTAATATCTTACCTTGATTAAAAGATCCTAGAATTCATTATTACACTGCTCCCTTTTCCCAAGTGTTCTGTGGAAGTTCAAAGAGAAGCTCCTATGCAATTTGGATTTCATAAGTTTATGTCCTAAGACAAGTTTAAGTTGCTTCATCTCTAAAGGATACACACAACTTTGTTTTCCTCTTTCTTCCTGCCTTCTCATTTTGCTCAAGCTCTTCCCCTCCTCTTAGATTAAAGGAGCAACTCGTACATTCGATCCTCTTGCAATGATAGTGGTAGGGCCTAAGGGTCGCCAGTTTATCCAATTCCGTTACAGAAAAAGTTTAACCTATGTGGAATCAAGACATTAAAAATTTCTGTTAGTTAGACAAGGCCTACATGCTATTCATCTCTGTGTTTTGTGTGTTTTAGCTGAATAGAAGAGTTTGTTGCATCACCAAAATGTGTTGGTTAAAAATGCTAATTGATGTGTGTTCTTAGGTTGTGAAAGTGAGGGAAGACTGAAGACATGATCATTTATTCACTTATCGATGTACTGAATCAGATTTTATTGGATTCCCGTGCACTCTAAAGCCAAACTGTGTTTACGTTATTCCTAGAGCTAATAAAACGACAACTGCAATAATAGCATAAATATTTTGTTTAGGGGGGCTACTGTGTGGTGTCCACAAGGCTAGTATGGTTTAAGCTTGGTTGAGACACTGCAAAAACAATATAGTTTGGTCAAGGCTGTGTGGATTTTCGGAGGAGGTGGGAGAAATCCTCTATATTCATCTGCTTTAGTGGGGCTTATTTCATTCCAATACTAGATAATTTCTTAAAGAATATAGGGGCTCTTAAGACACTTATGGCTTATTCTTAACTAATTTGTATCATTTGTATGGATCCTTTGTTTCAGTTATATTTTGTTCTTAGCGAAGTCCACATTGATTCTGAAGTTTTAAGGTCTTTCAGACTTTACTCCATGAGATTTAAGGGCTACCCGCCCTCTTTGTTCACCTTTAGTCTTCATAATGTCATACATATCAACCGGTACATTTGGAAGTCATGATCAAGTAGTCTTGGATGATCTTTCATTTTAGTTTTCTTATTGTATCCTCTGTGTGCAGCTTTTATCTTTGTAGAATATCCATCTCGGCACTCACATTTTTATGAGACTCATCTTTTGGATTTGTAGGGTGTAACATAGTTGGTCTCAACTATTCTGTATAACTTACCCTTTACTTTGCTAGGTATTGTTGGTTATGTAGCACTCTTATTACATTTTCATCTATTATGCCATGTTCTCTTAATTAAGAATCTTATGGAAGTGCTTCTACCATCTTGGGTGAAGAAAGATGAGTTTTGCAGCACTTGAGAGCTCGAAGGTCATTTAATTGACCTTAATCTAAAAAGTTTGCTGATCAAATATACTGCTTTGTGCATTGTTACCTCCCTATGTGCTTTTCCTAACTGAAACACTATTTTAACAATATCATCAAATCACCAAAAAAATATGAAAGTTGGGCTCTCCTTGTAAACACTGTTTCCTTCTTCTTTGTACTTGGATTTGCTTCTCTTGAGTCAAGGGTCATTCGGAAACAGCCTCTCTACCTCCACGAGGTAGTGGTAGTGGTAAGGTCTGTGTACACTCTACCCTCCCAGACCCTACTTGTGGGATTTCATTGGGTATGTTGTTGGCTCTCCCTGTAAAATGTTCTCCCTTAAATGAAAGAAATAACTCAGTTTTAGCATCTGGTATTTGAAAATGATTGTTGGAGATCTTTGTATGACAGGCTGTCAAGTTTACATCCAGGTTTTGGTTTTGAGTTGACTGTCCACGGTCCAAGCTCAGACTTGGCTAGTCAGGCTTGCGGAGGTATAGTTCTTTTATGATCCGTTTCAATGCAAGTGATTGATTTTCATGTGTTTCATATTAACATCTTAAGTTGTTACAAGGCATAGTTAATGGATTTCAAATCCCCCACTTTTGTTGTCATCTAATGAACTAACTATTCTAGATATAGAACTAACAATATCGATTCAAAATATTTGATATGGTAAATGTCCACGGTTACTTCAGGAATTTCAAATTATCAAATCAAATTCTTTGGGAATGCTGGCAAACAACTCATCCAAGTATGACTAGAATTCTTTTTTTTTATAGATGGTTTTGTTCTGTTCTAAATATCAAACAGACCATCTATTTTATAAAAAATGTCACAAGGGTTTTGGGTTTATTTAATCTAGTGAGATATAATAGCTATGTGGGCCGTGATTGTATAGATGTTTGTAAAACGATTGACATGTTTTCTTAAGCAAAGCTTGATTCACTTGTCGTACTGCTTAGGGATGGATTTAATTCCAAGGCACTACTGAAATATTTTCTCATTGTTACATGAATTATGTTTACTCTTTTTCTGTTCTTGCTTTGTAGTGTACTCTTGAACCACGTTATTTTCCAGATTTCAGATGGAGCATGATCGGAATATTGAGCAGCAAGTGCCAGAAGGTATTCTGAGGGGCATAAATTTCAGTATCTTGTCAGAGACTGATGCAGTAAGTAAATGCCAAAATTTTGGTGTAATTTAAATTAGCGAGCATGTCTGCTTCGTTCTCTTTGTTGCTTGAAATGGATGTAAACTCCCACTGGCGAAAATAGCTTGTCTCAATTTTCTTTCCAGTCTGTCCTAAAATGTTGTCCATTTTTCTTAGATAAAAGGTCTCTTTTCTCTACTAATAATTACATTACTGTAATCTAATATACTTTTGTTCCTAGAAAACTCAAACGCATAAGAAGTAATCTAAAACAGAAATGTTGAACCCACCTTGCTTTAGATTAGCTGATTCTTACTAGGCTATATCAAAGTCGAACTAAGGCTTGTAAAATTTTAGACAGATTAAGTTGCTAATTGTAGTCCTTCTGTTAAATTTTATTATCAAATGAAGCTGATTCACATTTCTGCATTTCTTGCTTTTCTAGGCCAAATTATCGGCTAAGGTAATTGGAGCAGTTAATGAAGTAACAGATCCCGCATTGGGGTTTCCAAATCCAATCTTTCAGTGTACAACATGTGGTGCAAACGATGGGAAAAAATGTGAAGGTATGAGAGAAGAATCTGTTTATTTGATAATACCCGATGCATTACTGTTTTAACATCTTCACGGGAAGTAATCATTTTAGTTTTATTCTTTACATCCTTTCCAGGTCATTTTGGATTAGTAAACTTTCCATATACAATTCTGAATCCATATTTCGTATCGGAGGTTGCTCAGATCTTGAAGAAAATATGTCCAGGATGTAAATCTGTGCGTCGTGATAAGGTCAAGGTCAGGTACTACACACTCAGTACTGAAACTTGATACTATATCATTAATATGAACTTAAACTACACAGTTCATTTTTCCTGTAACATGTGTGGTCAGCTATTTGTGACAAGAACATCTTAGTAAATTCTTCAGGTGAATCAGATGTAGGGAAGTAATTCCTTTTTCTAGTTCAGTTACTAACAGTTGTTTAGTGTTACTTTAGTAAATGCACTTGCTCCAAGTTCCTGCTCCACCATTTGAGTTTTAACTGATGTAATTTGGGTTTTGATAGTAAGGTTTACGTAGATAAAATGTGTTGGCGTATGTGTTGTGGTGAGATAGGAATCTATGCTGGTATCCTGGACCACAGCGCTCTATACATAGACTATATGTTATTTTTGTGCAGGTGTTTTTACAGCTGTGTGCATTTTCACTTTCCAAAAATGATGTCAATTTTCTGTTCTTGTCTTGGTGGAACCAATCACCACAAACTGATTAAAATCAGGTTTGCAGGGGGGAAATAGCAGCTTGTATTTCATTATCAAAAAAACAAACAGCATTTTGTTTACTTGCTATTCTAATAGGCATTGTGGTATTTATAAAAAAAAAAAATCCATGTTGTTATAGGTTGTTGGTACAGTACATGTGACATATCAATGCTGCTGCTATTGCTCTACTTGCTCCCAGGGTGATAATTCTTTTCTTTGCCTTTTCCAGGGTTCTGATAGGACATCTGCCTGCAAATACTGTGATGTGAGTCTTATTGGTTTTAAGTTAATAATATTCGTTCCCTTGTTTTTAATTTCTTGACCTCTATCTATCTGATAAGCAGGGAGTTTTAAGAGGTTATCCGCCAACAAAATTTAAAGTATCTCCTAAAGACATGTTTGGGAGGACTGCCATTATCGCAGAAGTGAATGAGAATTTGTTAAAGAAGGTTCAGCAAACTACGGGAGTAAGTTTGGCTTCTGACTATTGGGATTTCATCCCATATGATGCACAACAAGAAGCAAGTGTAAATTCGTCAAATTACAAAAGAGTTTTATCACATGCTCAGGTAGTGTTTCTTATCAGTTTCAGCTAGTTTCTTGCTCACTCCTATCTGGTCAAAATTTCACCATGTATTTTCTTTTAAGATAATTTTTTTTGGGGAATTAAAACTCTATTTGTTGTTTTCTTCTGTTGATGATATATCTTATCCCTACTGATTAGATACAACTTGAAGATTGAATAGCCCTTCCACTGATATTTAAGAAATTGTATATTGCTGAAGACCTTCTTTGGATAGCATATATCTTTTGCCATTTACATTTTGTAGTAACATCAGAAGCTTTCTTCTGTTTCTTGATGCAAGTATCACATTGGAGGGTGAGATGAGAAATGAAGACCCGAATACTTCTGAGTTTAGTTGAATAAATAGCAATATGTATATTCAACTTTGATTAAGGTTTTATTTTGGGCTTCAACTTTTTTTTTTTTTGGATAACCATGGTGTCCCGGTCAGCTAGCGCACACCTCAACTAATTCCACGGGATACCTGCTACCTCCCACTAAGGGTGGCATGCGGGCCTGGTGCACTAAGCATCCCGCATTCACACAGGTTCTGGGGATGGGCTGCACCCCTAAGGGGTGTGATGTAGGCCCTACCCTGAGTGGTTGATTCCACGGCTTGAACCAATGACCTATGGGCCATATGGAGACAACTTTACAGTTGGCCCAAGGCTCCCCTTCACGATTAGGAGTTTCTTTTCATCAAAACATCTACGGTTCCTTTCTGGACAGAAACACCAATAAATACAGGCAGGGACCATTTCTCAGATTTTCCTGATGGATTTACCAACTTTCCATAAACTCCAGCATATTAAGCATCTTTAATCCTCTGAGACATGACCAACTGAGTCGAAAAACTGAATGACATATTCCAGATATCTGTAGCAACTAAGCAGTGTAGTAGTAGGTGACTATTGGTTTCTGTTCATTGTTTGCACATGTAGCATCTGTTGACAATGTGTATGTTCCTTCTGTTGAGAATATCTTGAGTCAAACATGTTCATAGAGTGATGTCCAAGTGAAACAAATCGATTCCCCCTTTTCCTGTCACCTCCTATGTAGCCATCCCTGAAACAGAAGTTCCTCATCATTCTCAACTAGCCAGAAAAATCATTGCTTACTCGGAAAAGCTCAAGGGAAAAAACAAACCCCATGCCTCGTCCCCAGTCCATATCCATTAAAAATATGAATCGGCCCATTTGAGGTTCTGACCCATTTGGCTTTACACTCGTTTGAGGTTGATGTATGAAAATGAAAATCCAGAAATGGATTTGGCTGATTTGGTTTGATATGTGAGTTCTTTTGAAACTTCAAGGTTGGTTGAAGAAAGAGCTTGCAGTTACTGGAGTAAATACTGCAAATTTCCTTGGATTGTAATGAAGCTACAGAAGTGCCTGGATAGAGTTGAGTTGTGAAGTTTTGAGAAAAAATGATTGGACCAATACCTACTAGTGATGATTCTGGGATTTTGGATGATTAAAAAAAAGAAGCAACTGATTTCGGATTGTTTTTTGGTGGTTTCTAAGAAGAGGTATGCAACTGATTTTTAATAAAAAACAAGCGGAACCCACAAGTTATAAGTGTCATGAAAATGCAAAGCAATTGAACAATAAACACGGTTAGAGTTGTTTATTAATAGCCATTTGTTCAAGTGGAGGTGTTTAAATGGGAAAACAAGAGAGTTGGAGGGCCGGTTTTAAAATCCGGTCCAAGTATATGTGTCAATTTAGATGTTAAACCTTTTTAATAATGTCCAAGCTTTGAGATGGAACAGTGAACTAGCTTATCTCTGTGTTTTCACTAGTGAATTATGTTTTTGCTGTCTTTGCTTCTGTTCTTTGGTGCATCTGATTAACTTTCTGACCTTTAGGTATATAGCATTCTGAAAGATATTGATCCAGGGTTTCTTGAAGGACTTCTCAGAAGGAAGAATTCAATCTTCCTTAAAAGCTGCCTTTTGACTCCTAATAGTCATCGGGTCACAGAATTTGGGCAGCACATGATATTTGTAAGTGAGAAAAAAGTGTCTTTTCTTTTATGGTAGCATTGATACCCATTTTTGGCACTCAGCTTTCTAATACCTGGTCACGTGCTGGTTTTAATGTCCCAGGATGAAAGTAATAGGCTTTACAGAAAGTTGATAGACTTTAGAGGGACAGCAAATGACTTGAGCATGTGCGTTTTAGATAGAATTAAAGTTTCCAAGGTAAGAAATGCAACCGTGTTTCTCCTTTCCCTTTCTTTGTCAGCTTTTTGTAGAACTATGTTACATTTGAATTGAGCCTTTACTATTGCAGATACGTGCAGATAGATCGGTAATCAATGATCCTAATGCCCCTGCTACTGGTTTGAAGTATGTGAAAGAATTGGTTCTGGCAAAACGCACTAATCATGCTTTCCGCATGGTTGTGGTTGGTGATCCTAACATAGAGCTAGGTGAAATTGGTATTCCATGTCATGTTGCTGAGAATCTCCACATGGCAGAATCTCTAAGTTTACGAAATTGGGAAAGGATGACTGATCTCTGTGATCTTATGATTCTTCAGAGGGGAGGGATTCTTGTCCGTAGAAATGGTGTCTTAGTTCGTATTAGTGTAATGGACCGGTTGCAGAAAGGGGATATTATACATAGACCCCTTATCGATGGAGATGTTGTGATGATAAATCGACCTCCGTCTATTCATCAACACTCGCTAATTGCTCTGTCTGTTAGGATTCTTCCAATAAATTCTGTTCTTTCAATCAATCCCCTTGTCTGTTCTCCATTCCGTGGGGATTTTGATGGTGATTGCCTTCATGGTTATATTCCCCAATCAATCGATTCTAGGATTGAGCTTAGTGAGCTTGTTGCTCTGAAACAGCAGTTGCTTGACGGACAGAATGGTCAAAATCTTCTTTCATTAAGTCATGATAGCTTAACTGCTGCTCATTTAATTTTGGAACCTGGAGTTTTCTTGGACCGCTTCCAGATGCAGCAGCTACAAATGTTTTGTCCACGTCAATTGGGGATGACTGCTATCGTAAAAGCACCACCAGGAAACATGTGTTATTGGACTGGCAAACAGTTATTCAGCTTGCTTTTGCCATCAGACCTTGAGTATGTTTTTCCATCAAATGGTGTCTGTATTAGTGAGGGGGAAATTGTGACATCTTCTGGTGGGTCTTCTTGGCTGCGTGATGCCAGTGATAATCTTTTTTATAGTCTTGTTAAACACCATGGAGGTGATACTCTTGACCTCCTTTATGCTGCACAAACAGTTCTTTGTGAGTGGTTGTCAATGAGAGGCCTTAGTGTTTCGTTGTCCGATCTTTACATATCTTCTGATTCATATTCCCGCGAAAATATGATTGATGAAGTCTGTTCTGGTTTGCAAGAGGCAGAACGGCTATCTTACATCCAGCTGCTGATGATAAAGTATAATAAGGATTTCCTTTCTGGAAGCTTAGAAGAAAGCAAGAACTCCATGGGTTTTGATTTTGAGTTTATGTCCATCATGCAGCAGAAATCAGCTTCCCTTAGTCAAGCTTCTGCTAGTGCTTTCAAGAAAGTTTTCCGGGATATCCAGAATTTGGTATATAATTATGCAAGCAATGACAATTCATTACTGGCTATGTTAAAAGCTGGGAGTAAGGGAAACCTGCTAAAACTGGTCCAACACAGCATGTGTCTTGGTTTGCAGCAGTCTTTGGTTCCAGTATCATTTAGAATGCCCCGTCAACTTTCTTGTGATGCATGGAACAATCATAAATCACATCTTGTTATTGAGAAACCACATAAGGTTCCTGAATGTCCTGGTTCTTACATCCCATCTGCTGTGGTTAAAAGTTCATTTCTTGCGGGTTTGAATCCTCTAGAGTGTTTTGTGCATTCATTAACCACCCGTGATAGTTCTTTTAGTGGACATGCTGATGTTTCTGGAACTTTGAACCGCAAGCTTATGTTTTTCATGCGTGATCTGTACGTTGGATATGATGGAACAGTGAGAAATGCTTATGGGAATCAAATTGTGCAGTTCTCTTACTACGAAGCAGAGCAAATTGCTTCTACTAAGGGCACTGGTGAAGCCCTAGAAAGTCATAACCATGCAATTGGTGGTCATCCTGTTGGTTCATTGGCAGCCTGTGCCATTTCAGAAGCTGCATACAGTGCTTTGGATCAACCTGTCAGTGCACTTGAGTCATCACCTTTACTAAACCTGAAGGTTATCTCTCTATTTCTGCTGATTTGTACTTTTAGGCCGCTATACTATCTTGTGCTGGCTAAATCAATATTCTTAAGGATGTGTTCTTGGAATCTATGATCTACTAATTTCTCTGTCAAATACCCTTTTTGGTATTTGGATGTGACGTGTACAGAAAATATTGGAATCTGGAGCGGGGAGTCGTAGTGGCGAGAAAATTGCATCAATGTTTCTTTCAAAAAGACTTGGCAGATGGGCTCATGGTTTTGAATATGGAGCTTTAGAGGTCAAGGGTCATCTGGAAAGGCTTCTTCTTTCAGAAGTTGTTTCTACAGTAATGATATGGTACACTCTCTTCTTGCATTTTCGCACTTACTCTATCCAGTTCTATTGATATCATTTTCATTATTTCTTATCTGACTAGAGATTTCTATAATGTAGCTTCTCCCCCGAAACACGTAAAAGCACTCACAATTGTCCCTGGGTTTGTCATTTTCATATAGATAAGGTAATGCAATGAGACATTCATTTCTTTATTTTAATAGTCTTGTGCTCTTAGATTTCTGTTCTCTCAGGAAAATGTGAAGACGAGAAGACTGAAGCTGAGATCAGTTTTAGATGCTCTTAATATGAGATGTAGAGCCGCAACAACGAAAGCTGGGAATGATCTTCCAAATCTGCATATAACGTGCAAGTAAGATGCTTTGCTTTGAGTTTCGTTTCTATGTGTTAATGGATGCATGGAAATGGAATTTGGAATATGAGGAAAGTAAATTCAGTTATTCGATCCCAGCTTTTAGTGTTATGAAGTCGAATCATTCTGAATCCTCCACTACCTTATTGCACTTCTACTGTCTCTTGGTCACTGTTTGAGCCCTTGTATTCCTTTAATAACTCTTGTAAATGTGCAGGGATTGTTCAGTTGCTGAAGCACGAAAAGAGAAGTCCGAAATTTGCATCACTGTTTCTGTGGTTGAGACCTCAAAAGATCCTTCTTCACTTCTGGATACACTTCGTGATGTGGTGATTCCATTCCTTCTTGAGACGGTGATAAAAGGTTTAGATCTTTTTTCTACTTTGTGAATTACTACTTGGCAAGCTGATGTCCTTGAGCTATGTTCTTGTTTATTAGTTATCCTTTTTTGTGAAAGCAGTTTCATTTGTGCTGTTAATTGTTATTAACAAAGAACATGGAATCAGTTCTTGGTTTGTTATGAAGGAGTTTCACTTGTACTGGTTATGAAGGGTCGTGTATTCATAAAACTGGTTTTCCTTGTCTGTCAGTATCCATTCCAGCTGATGATCATTGAATCCATTCCGATTATGACTGCAGGACCAGTTTTCAGAATTTTTTAGTGATTTTTAACTAAAATTTGGTTTAAATGTTTATATTGCTTGGAATCTAATGTCTCAAGGGGCTGAAAACATTTTTTTTTGGATAACCGAGAAATCCGCGCCCTTTGGACCAATCACAGCCTTCTAAACTCGGTGGATAATGGGCCCGCCCCTCTACCCTTCTCCACTTAAACACCGGGCTTTGCTTTGCATGGTGTGGGGCTTGAACCTGCAACCTAAGCCACAAATCCTCCACCTTTTGCCACTCGAGCTAGGCCTTGGGGGCGGGACGCAAAACATTTTATAAACATGTTGGCTAGTTTAATGTGGGTTTAGAAATCATGAAGTATACTTGCTATTTACCTATGCATTGGTCCGTACAACTTAGTTTGATTTACTAATGTTGCTATAAAGGTGAAATAAAGTAATAAAAGAGAAACAGGCTTTTTCTTGCACGAGTTTGCAAGAAAGGGAAAAGGAAGCTGCTTGATACGGGCAGTATCAGGATTATATTATAGGTTAAATTTATAATAACTGATGATGATCGATGAATGAAGATAGAGGCTTTATAAGAACTTGATTGAGCTTCTGCAAAGCTAAAGTTATAGGTTAGTTCTGGCATCTTGGACATTGAGTTGTCTAAAGTTATTTCTATCGGTTATATCCTGATCTTCATGAAGAAGAGTGCAAGTTGCATGTGAATTGTCACTCTTTTGTGGCCTCATTAGATTATTGAACTAATTGAATTCTTTCAACCAAAGATTGCAAAAGATTAATGAATAGCATCCATCATACATGACATTTCAAAGTGACTTTAAGTTTAGACATTTGTTCTATAAGAATTGTGGCACGATGTCTTCTTGTTGGATATTCTATGGAACTGCTATTCTGCTATATCATTTGATTTGATGTTTCATTTTTTTAGGTTTCTCCGCATTTAAAAAGGTTGATATCTTATGGAAAGAGTTGCCAAGTACATCAAAATCTTCCAGAGGCTCTACCGGGGAACTATATTTGCAGGTCTTCATGTCAGAAAGTTGTGACAGAATCAAATTCTGGAATGCGCTTGTGGATAGTTGCCTCCAGATAAGGGATCTGATTGACTGGGAACGCAGTTATCCTGATGATGTCCATGATCTGACTGTAGCCTATGGAATTGATGTAGCATGGGAGTACTTTCTATGTGTAAGTTCTTGTTGTGAGATGATCCCTCTTTTTTAGTCATAATTTTCTACAGCCGTTTCATTTCTTTGTTGATATTATGCGACCACATTGTCCTTACAGTCTGGCAGTCATAGTATTTCTCGTGTAGTTTCTTGTCCTTCGATTTTTGTTACTATCTTCTGTCGTTTGTACTTCGATTATCGCAATATTTTATTGTTGTTACTGTTTCTTCTTATCTTTAGAATGCTTCCTCATACTTCCTATAGTATTTTTCCATGATTTCTTCATTTCCGTTATTTCTTTTTCGATGTGCTTTAATATGCCTTTCCTTGAGCCGAGGGTCTTATGGGAAACATCTCTTTGCCTCCCAAGGTAGGGTAAGGTAGGGGTAAGGTCTGCTTACAACTCTACCCTCCCCAAACCCCACTTGTGGGATTACACTGAGTATGTTGTTGTTGTTGTATAATGTACCCACATTGTTGTTACCCTGATGTTAACATTATTCCACTTACCGAACATGTACGATTCTGACAATGTTGAGTTAAACTGCAGAAACTACATTCAGCTGTCTCTGAAACTGGCAAGAAAATCCTTCCCGAACACTTAGTACTTGCAGCAGATAGTCTCACAGCTACAGGAGAATTTGTTCCCTTGAGTGCCAAAGGGCTGACACTGCAAAGAAAGGCTGCTGGTGTTGTTTCACCATTTATGCAAGCGTGCTTTTCGGTAATGTGATCCACATTTTACCCTTGTTGGGTTTAAGAAAAGGATTTGGATATAATTTTAAGTCTCACCGCTTTTCTTGCACCTTTTCCCTTTTTCGATTACTTAACTATTAACATTTCAAGTATTGATTATTAATATGTCAAGGAGATGTATCTCCGAGTTTTGAATCTTCGATGCATGTTGAACCCAATGCAGAATCCAGGGGACTCGTTTGTTAGGGCTGCCAAGATGGGATTAAGTGACGATATTCAAGGGAGTCTTGAATCATTGGCATGGGGAAAGACTCCTTCCATAGGAACTGGTTCTTCATTTGACATTATCTACTCTGGAAAGGTAATGAATCAATTTTCTGTTTGTGAATTGCAGTCGTAGTTTTTTTTTGTGGAGTTACTAAGCTGGTGTAACGAATTTTACTAAAAGCATCACTTGTATTATCGACCTACCAAGTTAACTCTTTTGCTTTGGCAATTTTCGGAGGATCTGATCCTTGCCTCCATTTGTGCTTTTAATCATCTTTTGCACCTCCTTGGTTCTATGCCAATGATATTCTAGTCAAGACCGTTCCAAAGGAAGTAATTCTTATCTATTATTTTCAGATACCGTGTTTATTGGTCATAATTATGACATAATATGCTATCTAATAGTTGTATATTACCTAATAAGTGATTTAAACTTGCTCCATTTATTTTATGCACTTCACATTTCGTCAAAGACCAGATACATGAGCTATATATTACTCTGTTTGTCTCAATTTATGTGACAAATGGAATTTGGAATTTTCAAATGCACAATAAAATATTTTAAGTTGTCAATTATTGTGATTTATAACACATTTAACATAATCTTCAATTATATATCAGATTAAAAAGGAAAGTAAGACCAATAAATTAAAATAAGATGGAGAAAATACTCAATTTTCCAGAGTGGGGTCCTTGGAAGCACACAACTCAAGCAGACATGTCGTCCAAGAGCTGTGTGCTTCCTAGCCTCTTAGATGTAAGAGAAAAATAATGTGGCTTACCTGTGATCTGTTGTGTATAATATTCGTTTCTTAATGTGAACAGATTTTTTTCAGTGTTGTCATTTCTCATCCTTTTCATGGTATTTTTTGTGTTTGTTCTATGGCAACATAATTTTATTCCATTAGGCATTATTCCCTCTATTCTTTCCCCGTTCCGTCTCCTGCTTTTTTACTTTAAAACCCTTTCCTACTTAATATGGATCTGATAGACCAAGTCAAGTGGTGCGATAAAACAATTTTAAGACTTTGGTTCAAATATCTGGACCTTTTTTATCAGGGATATGAGCCTGCTGAACCAATAGATGTGTATACTCTGCTGCGAAACCATGTCACATCGGATATGCCTAAGGTGAAGGTCACTCTTGATGAAAACGGTGGAATGGATGGAAAGTCTCTTGCACGACGTCTTGATAGGCTTGATGATCTCAATAAAAAGAGTTGTAAAAGCGAGTGGTCAATTACAAAGCTGCGAAGTTTCCTTTCATTCAACGACATAAAAAAGCTCTCCCAGTCATTGAAGCAAATGTTGTCCAAGTATGTCAATGCTTCTCTAGTGCAATTCCTAATTCATTCCTTTTTACGAAAAAATGACTCCGATTTTCTATTTCATTGAAACAGTTTATTTCTGTTAAATTGTTATTTTTGGAATTCGCTCGCTTTTTCTTGTGTTCCTTTGAAATTAAGTTTCAAGGTTATCAGAATGTTAATCTGAACTAGTCAGGTTGGAGAATATGTTTCTTGTGTTCCTTTGAAATTAAGTTTCGAGGTTATCAGAATGTTAATGACTCTGATTAGTATATGTTAATCCGAACTAGTCGGGTTGGAGAATATGTCTGAGGAACATCTTTAGAATCTTACTGTAGATATACTGCATGAAAGAAGAACAAGGAGTCAAAAGTGGTTGAAGAAGAAATGATAGAAACCGACACGACAATTGAAGTACCATTGTTTCTCACTCACTAACTTATAATTGTTAAATGGTGCAGATATGCTATCGATCGCGAGTTGAATGAAGCAGACAAGTGCATAGCAATGATGGCATTACAATTTCATCCTCGAAGGAATGAGAAGATTGGAAAAGGAGCACAGGAAATTAAGGTGATCAAGATGATAGTGTTCTTGATTATCGAGACATACAATACTTACTAAAGAAAGTCTCGATTGGTTTAAATCTCGCCATGTTCAATCAATTCGTTCTTCATTTTCTGCTATATCTACTAATGGTTTTTCCCTTTTATCACAGATTGGTTACCACAAAGAGTATGAAGATTCCCGCTGCTTTATGTTGGTGCGTTCAGATGGATCAGTTGAAGACTTCTCGTATCGCAAGTGTATGCAACATGCTCTGGAACTGATTGCTCCTCAAAAGGCAAAAACCTCTAGATGGTTGAATGGAGCATCAGCCTAAGTTGCTGTTTTAATTCACTTGGTTACGGGTATGGTACGCGTAATAATACATTTGGTGTGTGTTAAGTATCTCGTGCAATTTTTGAACACCCGTTAGACACGGTACGTTAGGATAATTGACGTACTCATGTAACATAGTTCTGTACTATATCCGTAAACCAATTTTAGTATACCCCGTTATCTTATGCTTCTTTTTGCTGCTCCCACTAAGGTTTGTTTGCCTTTCATAGAGTCTAAGGCAAAGGGAAATTAGTGGGAGTAGCAACGAAAAGCTCTGAGGGGCTTTTATGCATTTCTTGTTGTACTAGTAGAATGTTTCATCAATGAAAACAATTTCAGACTTCTAGTAGCTTTTTTCTTAGCCTAATTTTCTCTGTGTGACCTATACGTCACGAGTTTGAGTAATGGTAAATTAGCTCCATGTGAACTATAGATCATGAGTTTTGAGTTGTGGAAGCAACCACTAATGCTTGTATGAGGGTGAGGCCATGCCCTTCCCTGGACTCTGTTAATGTGGGATTCTTTGTCACGTGTTTGGGTGATGGTAAATTGTCTCCATGTGACTTATCACGGGTTTGAGCTGTGGAAGCAGAGACTTTAATGCTTGTAGTAGGGTGAGTTGTATACATCACACCCCTTGAGGGTGAGGCCCTTACCTGGACCCTATTAATGCGAGATTCTTTTTGCATTGAGCTGTCCAATTTTGATGGCAGTTCACCCATCATCACTTTCACCCCTAAGGGTGAGGCCCTTACCTGGACCCTATTAATGCGAGATTCTTTATGCATTGAGCTGTCCAATTTTGATGGCAGTTCACCCATCATCACTTTCACCCCTAAGGGTGAGGCCCTTACCTGGACCCTATTAATGCGATATTCTTTATGCATTGAGCTGTCCAATTTTGATGGCAGTTCACCCATCATCGCTTTCACCCCTAAACCCCATCGTAATTCGTAGCCAATAGCCAATCACCACCATTAGCTATCATTTATGTTCATCATTCTAAACCATCATCATTTACCACCACAATTATCTAAACATCAAAAACATAGTTCTAAATTGCCAATCAACGTCATTATTTACCACCATAATTATACATCACAATCGTCCACCATAACTATGATAAACAATCACTATCAATTGGTTATACATCGCTATTGTCTGCTACCATCACCACTACTAGCTATTATACACAATCACCCAATACAATCCCATTGACACCCACGGTCGAAATGATTGTGGCTGAACCGAGCTAAAATAGTTGATATGATGTGAAATATATGGCCATATAGTCATCCATCCGTCTGACTAAATAAGATTCGTGTAGCATATTATGCATTTAAAAGAGTAAAAAACTCCTTACGAGATTTTTTTTTCATTTTCAGAATTCAAATCCGAATCATTTAATTAAGGTCCTACCACATCTTTGGGTAGGTTATTTTGTTTATTTGCCAATAAGTTGTCATTTTTTATTATTTGTAATTCAAAGGAGTCCCCCACGTTCTTTAATTGACTCGTAAATGAATGGAGCCCTCTAATATTATTCTCAATCAAATTGGGTAGAGAGTTGAAATACAAGGTCACAATTTCATTCTCATCTAGTGATCTTTCTTGTTTGGAAAATTTCCTCCAAAAAATATATTCATTAGGATATTTTTTTAGCTTATGTCCATATAAAACAAGACAAAACTTCCGCAACATGTGTTTAAGAATTTTACATGCCACATACCTGAATTAGTTGGATCTGTAATATCCGGATATCAAATGATTGAAATGAGCTAGACATTACGTTTTAGGCTCGGTGACGATATAATTCAAAAGATAACCTCTCAATGTATGTGAAGTTAAAACGGGCAATATATGTCATGAATTTGAACCGTGATTAAACATGACGAAAAGAAATGAAAAAATATTGATGAAGACACCAAATTGCATTTTGTTTTACATTTGTCATTATTTATATTAATTTTCTTGGATTTTTCAAATAGCATACCGTACTACCGTATTTACTTTTCAACAAAATTTGTTGAGTTAAAAGGAAAATGTAAAATCCTTTGAAATTAAAGTGCACAAAAATCCAACATGTGAAAGCAACATCTAATAAAAAAAAACTTATTGGTGTAAAAAATACGAAAAGGAATGGAATGAGTAAGTTGGTAATTTTTAATAAACGATGACATATTTAGTGTAGTCTTCTCCTACAACTGAGGTAAGATGTACACAGACCTTATCCTACTTTTATGGGCAGAAAAACTATTTTTGATAGACACTCTATTTAAATTTAAAACGATTTGAGAAGTAATGTAATTAATAACTATAATTCCAACATTTTAGGAAGGTTTATGTAACCAGCTCAAAAGTTGAAAATGGAAGTAGTTTATAATGTAAATATTTGGGATAAGGGTCTGAACTATTTAATAGTGTATTTTAAAGGTATATATGTGTCCACATGGACACATTACTATTTATAATTTTGCATTATTTTTTATTTCCACGTGGACAAATATATATGTTTAAAATACGGTATTAAATAGTCTAAGGAGGTAATAGATCCTCATGAAAATTTAGTATCGCAACAATAAGTTCGACCAAAATTGGGGTATTTTTTAGACCCTTATCCCTAAATATTTTGATTAAATGATAAATATTAAGAAATTCATGAGGTATTTGTTGGGTTCTGAAAGGTGATTAGGGCGTCATGCGGAAGCTTACAATTTGCAAATCATATAGTTGATAAATCAGATAATAAAAACTTATACTAAAAATCAAAATATTATTATATCAAAACTAATATAAAGAAAAACATTGAAACTTTAGAGAGAATAAATCTCCCCATAAACAAGAC